>JAKELG010000202.1:0-71393 GCA_021527035.1 Lactarius vividus | reverse complement strand
TGATCGCGGCGAACCGGGGTGGATGTGGCGTCGGTAGTGTGATAGCTTCCCGGTGGGGTCCGCAAAGCGGGGGGGTTTCCGAGTGTGTCGTGGTGAGAGGGGTGGCGTAACGTAAATACTGATGCGCTTCGAGGCGCTCCGCCGGGTCGTACGGGTCCCCGCCTTCGTCGGGTCCCGGGGTGAGGTTGGTCGGCTGGGGACGTATCCCTGCTGTTCGTCGCCCGCTGGAGTGGGGCTCGGGTCGGGACGTAGTGGTCTCCGAGATGGCTGGGCTGGTTGCTCTCGGAATAACAGTGGGGGTCGGCGAAGGAATTGGGGATGGCCCGGGGGAAGGAGGACGATCTCCTCGTTGGTGAAGGGCGAGGGTAGACGACAGGGGTGACGGTGGGCGTGGACTGTACTCTGTAAGGTGCCGAAAGTTCGGTGTTGACGACATATCGGAAGTTGACTGGGGAAGAGGGCTCATAAGTGGGGAGTGAAGTAAAGGAAGGGGATGGGGACGTCTCTTGGGAGTTTCCTGCGCTTATATGCACTTCGCGAGCGGGGTTGGAATTTTTTGAACTCCCTTATCGCGTCGTCTGCGAATACGTCATCCTTGTGACCCACTGGTTGTCCGAGTCAGGGTACCACCTTCCATTTAACCAAATACTGCAGCTTGCGACTTCTGCCGAACCGCCGAGAGTCTAGAATCTTTTCGACCTCGTATTCTTCTTCGCCTTCGACTAGATCCGGTGGTGGGCGTTGGTAGTTTGGTCCGTGCGTGGGTGTTTCACGATAAGGCGTCAGAAGGTCCACATGGAACACTGGGTGTATCTGCCACTGAGTGGGAAGCTCCAGGCGATAGTTGACTGCGGACATCACCTGAACTATCTTAAAGGGGCCGTGGCGTCTGGCTGCTAATTTCGCGGTTGGCTGATGCGTGCGTAAGTGGCGTCCTTCCAGCCACACTTGGTCTCCAATTTGGAACTTGGGCGTATCCTGGCTTTGATCCACCCCTGCTGCGCTTTGATCATCAACGACTGTGCGCGCTGTCGGAGTTCCTTGAATTGTTTGACCCTGAGCGCCACCTGTGGGATCGGTGATGGCCTGTCGGTCCAGTCAGCGCGGGGATTGTACCCCATGAGAAGCTGGAAGGGGATTCTTTAGTGGTTTCGCTAGGCCAGTTATTATGGGTGAACTCAGCCATGGGGAGGTAATGTATCCAATCGTCTTGCCGTTCGTTGACCCAGAATCGCAGGTATTGCTCTAGCCATTGGTTCGTTCGTTCCGATTGTCCATCGGTGCGTGGGTGATAGGCCGTGGAGATGTTTTGTTCGATGCCGAGGATCTTGCACAGTTCTCGTGTGAATTTTGACGCGAATCGGGGGTCTCTGTCACTGATGATCTTCCCGGGCAGGCCGAATCTGGGGAACACGGGTTTAACATAGAGGGCTGCCGTTCCTTCTGCCGATATCTCTTCTTGGCATGGGATGAATAAGGACATTTTTGTACAGTCGTGGTCCGTTATCGTGAGGATCGTGTCACAGCCCTGTGCTTCGGGAAGTTTAGTGATAAAGTCAAGGGCGATGGTTTCGAATGGCATAGCTTCGGGTTTAGGGAATATGGGGCGTAATGGTGCCTTGATGGCTCGGGTGTTAACTTTGATGCGTTGGCAGTCAGCACACCCTTTGACGTAGTCCATAACTTCGTTTCTAAGACCTGGCCACCAGTAGTATCGTTCCACAAGCTTGATCGTTCGGCTGATCCCTGGATGTCCGTATACCGGGGGGTCGTGGTGGTTCTTGATGATTTCCCTTTTCTCCAAGAGTCCCCCAGTGACTACGCGACGTCCGTCTTTGTACCAGGTGCCTTCGATCCTTTTTAGTCCGTGTGGGTCTGTCCAGGGGCGGAGTTTATCTTCATCCTGAGCGTACACTGGGTTCACCTTTTCCATTTCCTGTACTGAGATGGTGGCGTTGATACGGAGGGGGTCTTCCGTGGTGTCTATTGCTGCGGCCCTGACAAAGATTTCATCTGGGAGTACCGTCACCTGGTCGTTATCACCTTCTCCTTGGTCGTAGTCTGGGCGTCTAGATAGAGCATCGGCTCTTCCATTTGCCGTTCCTTTGATGTGGTGAATTTCGATATCGTATTCAGAAAGTTCTAGTACTTCCCGGGCTACTCGGCGGCTTATCTTTTGTGGGGAGCGCCAGTATTGGAGATTCATGTGATCTGAAAAGACTTTGATCTTGTGTGGCGATCCAGCCAAGTAGTGTCGCCAGTTTCTCAGTGCCTTAACGATTGCCAGCAGTTCTAGGTCGTAGATGTCGTAGTTCCTTTCCGCCGCGCTGAGAGTGTTGGAGTAGTAGGCTATGGGGTGTCTTTTGCCGTCTTCCTTGCGTTGGAGTAGCACTGCTCCTACCGCGAATCCCGAGGCGTCTACTTCTAGTTCGAATTGCTCTTTCAGTTCCGCGTGTGCCAGTACTGGTTCCTCTGTGACGAGCTTCTTGATTTTGTCGAACGCTTCTTGTTCCGCGGTTGTCCACGTCCATTCGGTGTCTTTGCGTGTAAGTTTGTTGAGGGGTCGTGCGTGCGTGGCAAAATTTCGAATGAAAGCGCGGTAAAAGTTACAGAAGCCTAGGAACGATCGCACCTGTTTGACGTTTTTGGGGGTTGGCCAATCTTTGATACCCGAAATTTTGACGGGGTCCATGCGTGTCACCCCCTTTTCAATGATTACCCCCAGGTAATCGATGCTCGGGGCGTGGAAGATGCATTTTTCTGGTTTGAGGAATAGGTCGTTTTCCTCCAGAAGGTCTAGTATGTCGTGTACCGCGTTGATGTGTGCCTGTTCCGTTGACCGAGTTGCTATTCCTATGTCGTCCATATACACCCTGATGATCGTTCCCTTCGTTTCGTGATACGCGATGAGGTCTTTGCAGATTTCGTTCATCATGGTTTGGAAGGTTGCCGGGGAGTTTGTCAGTCCGAAAAACATTACCGTTGGTTCAAAGAGTCCGTATTTTGTTTTGAACGCCGCTTTTTCCTGGTCTCCCTCTTTGATCCTGACGTTATTGTATCCCCAGCGGATATCCAGCTTAGTAAATATGAACGCTCCGCTCAGGTCGGCGATGAGTTCTGGGATAAGTGGGAGAGGGTATTGGTTGCGTATGGTCCAGTTGTTGATATTCCGGTAGTCCTGTACTGGGCGTAGTTTTCCGTCCTTCTTTTTGATAAAGAAAAATGAGGATGCGTACGGGGATTTGGAGGGTCTGATGTACCCTTTCGCCAGCTGTTCGTCGATCCATTCTTTGAGTGCCACGTCCTCTGCCTGGCTCATGGGGTAGACCTTGCAGTCGATGGTGTCCGGTGCGTTTGGTTTGAAGTCGATTGCGTGATCCCATGGTTTTGACAATGGGAACCGGTTCGATTCTTCCTCGCTGAAAATCTTGACGTGCCTTTGATATTCTTCCGGTACTGCTTTTACTTCCGTATATTGTTTTGCTTCGATGGCCATTTCTGTTGACATCGTCGCACGTAGGCGGGTATCCTCGAGGTCGCATTCCCTTTTCAGCTGTGCTTCGATCTTCTGCTTGTTTGGCAACAGCAGTTTTTCTAGCACGAGTCTGGCGATTACTGGGTCTATTCGAGGTTTCGCGGGATTGATGGTGCGGAGGACGACTGGGTACTCAGCTTCGTCTAGGGTGGCCGTGGCCCATTGGATGTTTGGTTGGAACGTTGCCAACCACGGGTAGCCCAATATGATGTCTTCTCCTCCTACATCGGTGACCAGGAATCGCATCTCCTTTTTTACTCCTTTGGTTTGTACTTCTAGGTCTACGCAGTGGGTGATCTTGCCCCCTTTGTTGTGCGTGCCGTCGATATTCCAGATCTTTCGATGACGATCTAGTTCTTTGAGGCCTAGCCTCATTCGTTTGACAAAGTCCGGATGTATGAAGTTGTTAGTGGCTCCGGAGTCCACTAGTGCTCGTTTGTCGGCCATGGCGTAACTTGCGCGCAGTGAAACTGGAACATGCATAGATTGATAGCGCGTTATGAACACAGAGTTACACCGTAATGCCCTCACCCAGGCCGTCGGGTTCAGGCGCTTTGAAAATCCTCTCGCCCCAACAGGTCCCGAACCACCAAATCCCTGGCTTCGTCGTCGAGGTTTCGAACTCCGTTTATCCAGCTGGTCGCCCGTTCTTGCGGCGTATCAGTGGTGGCGCGGGCGCCTCGGCTACTGCCGTTGTCGTCCTCGAATTGGATAAGGGGTTCCTCGGCGACGCTTTGAACTTCCTCGATGAAGGCTCCTCGTCCTTGACGTGGTTGCCAGTTCGCGTTGGTACGCGGGCGACGCGGTTGGCGGCAGTCTCTTTGGAAATGGCCTGCTTTGCCACAGTTGTAGCAGAGGAGGTTCTTCTTGTCGATGACTCCTTGGTTGGGTCGTCCCCCTTGTTGGGTATAGGGGGGTTTGGCGTAATCGATTTTTTCCGATCCCGCTAGACGGGCGCGAACTCTTCCTGGCGTAGTGTCCATGGCGTCAGGATGATTCCTGAACGCCTGCCATCCCTGACGGGGTTGCTGGGGGCGGTTTGGAGCGTTGAACGTCCTTAAAGAAGTATTGCCCGGCTTACCGGGTCCTGGGGGTCTACGTCCCCCCAAACGTGTCTGTAGGTGCATCCATTTGCGCTGTTGTTCTAATGCCGCTACCTTCCACTGTGCGTACGTGTTTGGACTGTGGAAATTGTAGGCGTTCTTGTAGAGTTCTACTGGTAGACCGCTTGTAAACTTGTCCAGGACGAGGGAGTCGTCGAAACGATATCCTGCCTCTCTAACCGCTTTCTCGAACTTGGCGACGTATGTGTCGATGTCCTGCCCTTCCATTCGGAATCCTTTCTGTAGTTCTTGTTGGGCGCGTTCTTTTTCGAGAGTGTCGGCGAACGTGTTGCGGAAACCGAGCTCAATAGCTTCCCAGATCCATTTGTCGTAGGGGCCGTGTTTGGCTTTGTATGCCTTGACCCATTTGGTGGTCGATAGGACCCATTCGTTGACGTGTTCCCCCTGGATGTAGGTGAGGAAGATTAGTGCTTTGCGGTAGGGGAGGGTGAACGCGGGGTTGTCGTAGTTAGTCTCCACGAATAATTCCCATTGAGTAAGGAATTGTTGGACTTTGGTGCGGTCGCCTGTGAATACGAGCGGTTCTCTACCCATGAATTTCTCGGGCTTCGTTCCGCTGGAGACATTGGGTCCTGTGAATAGGGGTCCTCCTGGGTCTCCTCCCCCATCGTCTCCTCCTCCTCCCCCGCCTCCTTGTCCTCCGGGCGGTGGTCCTTCTCCGCGACTTATGCGCGCGGGTTCCTGAAATGTAGCGGGTTGTTCGGTGATGGTAGTGGTCATGTCTGTGGGGATAGACTCAGCTAGTAATCCAAGTTGCGCTTCTTCCTCTTCTGCTTGGGCTTCTAAGATGCGGATTTCCTCCGGGTTGCTTCCCAAGGATGGGGATGGTGCTGGTGTCTTTGGGGTAGGGGATCGGATTGGTTCTTCTTCTTGTCCGTCTATGGGGCCCCACTGATCTCTGGTGGTGACTTCGCTTTGTAGAATGTCGAGTTTGAGGCTCGATCCGGCTGGTCGGACGACTTGTAATTTGTAGTGGAGCGCGTCCCACTTGAGTTCTGTCCAACAAGTGTGTTCGAAGTTGAATTCTACCGGAATGAGTCCGGTTTTGCCGTCCTTGTAAGTATAAAGGACTACGTAGCCTGGGTCTCCTTGTTCTGTTTGCCAAAAGGCTTCTTTAAGGTATTGCTTGGGGACGTTGCGTTCCCCTCTTCTGTCGATGTGATACGGTCGGAACGGAATCCAAAGGTCGCGGGTTGTTACTGCGGAAGCCACGTTGAAGGATCTTGGTCTTAATGTTACGTCTACCACAGACGTTTGCCTGACTTAGGCGCTGTTATGACGTGGGTTCCCTCGGGGGTGGAATCTGTGATTGTCCGAGTGCTCGGGGAATACTGCGGGATGTGGCCAATACGTGCCTGTGGAATCTCTATAGGTATAGAGCGTTTCTTCGATAGGGATGCCGGGAGGCGGATTGGGGACTTTGCGGATATACTCCCAGTCGAGGTTGTCGACGATGTAGTAGCAATGGGTCGGACGGGCGGTACGCGAGTTGAGGTATTCAAAGACTAGATGACACGTGGTACCAGGCGGGTAATTGCTGGCTGGCTGATCTACCATTCACAACGGAAGATGGAGATACGGTCACGGGGATCCCTTCTTGGTCTAAGGGATATGCCGGAGCTAGTTCACTTAAGGGCACCTGCGAGCCCTTAGCACAAGAGACGAGTGAAGATGGTGGTATTGGAAGAAGACCAAGATGGGGATCCTGGTCCGTACTACTGTGGGCTTAAATACAAGTAAGGGAGCTAGTTCCAGCTCCGCTCGAACTCGTAAGTAACCAATAGCGTAAGTAGCGTATCCTAATAATAGAATGCGCAGTCGTTATCGTAATACAGAACGCGTACAACAATAGAGAACATCAGTCAGCAAGCCTAAGCACGATCACGTACAACAATAGGGAGTATCAGTCATCCAAACACGAGGCGATAGGATCCGAAGTCCATGACACATTACATCTGACATACCGAGTCATCGCGAATACGTCAGAGTTCACAACCGGGCCGGGCAGTCCGAGAACCGAAACGTAACAGTAAGGGTCCGAATCCTTTCTCAAGTCGTACCGTAAGTCCATGAAGTCCGTTCGCGACACAACCCATCTGAGGACCATTACAAGCATGCACTTTACATATGCCGCTATTTACTTGGTACCTCAAACTATGCTTTAGTCTTTGATGGCAAAAGCGATGGTGGTATAATAGCATATGCAGATTCTGATTGGGCTTCTGACCCGGTCACCAGAAAGTCCACTACGGGCTACTTAGTAAAAATGGCAAATGGAGTATTCTGCTGGAATTCTAGAGCGCAGAAATCTATCGCGCTTTCATCCACTGAAGCAGAGTACATGTCGCTGTGTGTTACGTTTCGTTCTCGGATTGACCGGCCCGGCTGTGGACTCTGACGTGCTCGCGATGACTCGACACGTCAGTAGTAATACGTCATGGACTTCGGATCTTACCGCCTCGTGTTGTGCTGACTGATAACCCCATTGTTGTACGCGATGATGATTATGCTTCCCTTCTCCGTCTCTATTGTTGTACGATACCGATATTACGCTGTGGATGACCGATCCCTAGGATAGTTGTACTAGGGTTTACGCTACTTACGCTATTGGCTACCTACGAGTTCGAGCGGAGCTAGAACTGGCTCCCTTACTTGTATTTAAGTTCATAGTAGCACGGACCAGGATCCCCATCTTGGTCTTCTTCAATTACCACCCTTCACTCGCCTTCTGTACTAGGGACTGGCAGAGTCCCTAAGTGAGCTAGCTCCGGTATATCCCTCTGTGACCAAGAAGGGATCCCCGTGACCTCATCTCCATCTTCCTCTGTGAATGGTAGATCAACCGACCGCGACTTACCCGCCTGGTACTACGTGTCACCTCGTATTCGAATACCTCAACTCGTGTACCGCTCGCCCAACTCACTGTTACTACATCGTCGACAACCTCGAGTGGGAATACATTCGCAAAGTCCCAAGTCCACCACCCAACGTTCCCGTCGAAGAGACGTTGTACACCTACAGAGATTCTACAGGCACGTATTGGCCACATCCCGCAGTCTTTCCAGAGCACTCGGACAACCACAGATTCCACCCCCGAGGGAACCCACGTCACAACAGCGTCTAAGTCAGACGAACGTCCGTGGTAGACGTTACACTGTGTGATACAAGCAGACAATTGGTCTGGATTCGCTCACTCTTTAGTGAGCTTGGAATAAACCTTGGACCAATTCCATTGTGCGGAGATAATCAAGGCTCCATATTTTTATCTTCTAATCCTGTTCAGGAAAAACAGATCAAACATATTGATCTACGTCACCATTACATTCGTGATGTGATCCGTGAAAAGAAGATAGAATTATTCTTCATTGAAGGAGCTGAGAACCCTGCCGATCTTTTTACTAAGAATCTGGGTCACATTAAGTTCCTTAAGTTCAGGGAACAACTAGGGCTAGAGTTTGGCTATTCGCCACCTGTGCACACCATGCCTGATGATGGTGATTCGTGAAGGAAGTTATAGAGAAGCTTGTCTGCTCTTCTGAGCATATGTTTCTCTACATCCTCCGTGTCCATCGCTTCTTCTTTGTGAAGAACAAGAACAGGACAGAATCACCGTTTTCTCTCCTAGACATGGTGCGATGTTGCTTCATTAGCAGACACCTGACTCTAAGCCTTATTGAACTCCGCAAGGTAGTTCACATGTCCTGTCCCTGATGGGGACATAGTAATGACACTCCAAGTTGGAAGATATCATTAATGATCATCATTCACAACTTAATGAGATGTGTTAGAGACAGTTGTAGTCTCACCGACTCTTACGCAACCCTCACTTGATGCTCATCCCCAACGCTCATGAGGTTCTTGCTGTTTGCTTAGACGCGCTTTAATTAGCTGCACTAAGCAAGGGGGAGTGTTGGAACGTAATAAGTACATAAGGCCCTTATCTATAGCAGTTACAACATTACTGCCAGTATGCTTTCCTATTACGGTAGTTAGGATACGTACTATACTGGGCGCAATTCGCCTCTGAGCGAAAAGTAGTCTCATGACTAAGTTGAAGTGGTAATTTACGTCAGGCATATGTAAAAACGCGATATTGTGGACGCCTGTACTCATCACTTTTGCACTTCCGGACATGGTGGGGCCATAGGGTATATAATGCCTCCTATGGGGAGGGAGGCGAATACAGACTCACTCTCTTTCTCACTTGTGCACCCTCTCCACTCTATAGTCTCTCAACCTACTCAAAGGTGAGGACACCATTCCTGATAGCTGCGTGCATTGCTGCGCTTCACGTATAACGGTTACTGGCAACTTGCTGCATGCTGCCATCGGTGAACCTGCATTTCGATTTCATTTCCGTGCGCATTGGCCTATGTAACACTTCACTGTTTATGCAGTATCTATGCGTGTTCTTTGTGTCCCCCTCTACAAACCAGATCTCTGTCCGCCATCGCCCTGGTTCGATCTTACCCACTGGCACCTCGTAGTTATACCACTGCCAGTGGTGCGCTGTGGGACAGCAAGTCGCCCCGAATTCAGCAACAAAGCGACTCGGACGCGCACCCAGCGTACTCCTCATGGCTATAAATCCTTGAATAAATCCTATTGGCGCCATTTGGAGGGCTTGGCAGTTTTCCCGATGGCACACCAAATCAAAGGTTCATTAACGTTCATTTGCGTAGTCGGACTAGACCTGACTAGCCATTCTCAGTAGTGCAAGAGCAGTTTCCACTGTATTCGGAGATGACTACAGTAGAGACACTCGTCGTCACAATCAACGACGATGCAAGCGGCGATGTATCGCACTGCCCGATTATTTCTGAGGTTCGGGAGCAGCGCACGGGGAGAACTAGATAGAACGGATATATCTCAGGATCGTACGATGTCTCGGATGTATTTACCTAGATAGAACGGATGTGTCTATCCAGGCGTAAGCATACGGTAATCGGTAAACCAGTGTAGAGTAAGCTCACCTCAGGATCGTGCGTGTACGAGCGATGTCCGAGGTGGCAAGTACGGGAACGAAAGTATTTGTACTACTGTACGGACTCAAAAATCTAAGACGTACGATTGACACCCTAAGGGGAGGTGAACAGGCTGGATGTACGTAGGAGAGGACGGAAGCAAATCTCGTGCGCGATCAACTGGTTGATAATCTCAACACCTGGCACAACAATCTTCACGTCACCACTACAACTACTACCGTCTGGACGATTCCTCTACACTCTCTGGGAATCGTGGATGTTGCTGCGACTGGTGTTTTGGAAAACGAGGCACTCACACACGCACTACTGAACGTCACACGTTCAGAAAAAAAGGAAGGCTGGGCTATTAAACGAGCTGCAGTTTTGTGACCGAATACGCACAATGGACCGTGGAAAGGCTCGCTTTTGGAAGGAACAGGAGAAAGCCCAGATCATCTTCTGGGGAGTTTCCCTGATGGAAAAGGAGGATATGAGACCATCCCCAGTATCTTATCAAGCCCACGCCTGAGGCCTGATGCTGATGGCCTGATGGACCATCCGGTATCACGATAAACACCACACCTTCACACGACTTCCATTTCATCGAAATTTCATCTCTTGCTTCATCTTCCAGATCTTCCAGATCTTCGATGTTTTACAAAAGCGTCAGCTATGTGCCGCCCGCTTCAACTTTCCAAACGAGCTTTCCGACTCCATGAAACAACCACGAGATCGTTGAAACCTTCAGAGCTTCAGCTTCAGATCTTCAGACTTTGAACTCGCCAGTGCAGAAGAAGATGCGCGGAAGCTGTTCTAAACACGGATCAAAAAAAAAAAAAAGAAACCGTTCTAAACCGTTCTACAACTGACTTAGCAGTCCATAATATAAATATAAATAAATAAATTCCGACGCCATTTCGTTAGTTATGTTCTCCGGTTAGAGTTGAACAATCGAAATTACGTAACTTGGTTCAACTGTGTTCTTGACCGTCCTCTTCTGACAAGAAACAGAAGGAGATTTCGTATGCAGCCTTCTTTCAATAGCCTGAGTGGGGTTCAAAATTTCTTACATTCACACAGCAGCAGAAGTATCACTCGCGGACAATAATAATCAGAGTGGTTAGTCCAACGATCACGGCGAGTGCTTATGCTTATGCTCGACTTAATAGGAAACGCTCAGTTTTCGCGAACTTTTCTAATGAACCTGCGTTGTCTACTGCTTCCTGCCCGCTCAATGAATGTTTGATCGAGACTACACAGGTTCATGGTGATAGTACAGATCGTGAGATGCGGCACTTGCCTTCGACCTTTGCATAGGCTTGGGAGCAAAGGCTTACCCGAATCTGTGGCGACTCCATGGACAACATTTCGTCTTCAGGTGTTTGAATTCGCGGACGGTCATCCGATCACGGGTCCTGGAATATGACTCTGGGGGATGTATTGTGCAGCACTGTGTACAGAAGGTATCTCTTCCCGGTGATATTGCGATGAGCGCCGTTTTTATCGATCACATTGGAATGTCTCTCGCTGGCCGAGCCTCACCTACTACTTCTTCCGTTCTGCTGTTCTATAACAACAACTCAAGGGCCATGAGAGTTCCTTTGTTCGGTGTTTGCGTCTTGTGGTCAAGGGTTGATAAGCTTTTGGAAAACCACATTCAGTTGGGGTGGGTATTCGGCATGCAACTATTCTCCCTGGAATCCCGCAACCAAGCACGTTGCTTCCTATGGAATGTAAGTTATTAGGGATCTCTGCCGCTCTATCGAAACGGGCGACGTTTTCCGTTTGCCGCGTGTGGCGAGCCAATGGTAAATCCGAGAAGAACATCGCGCTGAAGCCGCGTGTGGCTCGCTCTTCACATAGGCGCTCGGCTTATTGGCTTATTGCTCGACTCCTTTTAATACCTCCAACTTACTCGCCAATCCCCTAGCGCATCTCATATCCTGTTCTGAACACTTTTACTCTTTCAAATGTCAGCAAATAGTTCTCGTGGCTACCGCGGACGTGGAGGCGGAGGTCCTCAAGGCCGTGGGAATCGTGGAGGTCGAGGGGGTCGGGGAGGCGCCGATGGCCGTGGCCGTGGTGGCACCCCCGGGCCACCTATCGACCGAACTAAATTTCCCCCCAGGGGTGTCTGCTCTTTCTATTGGTCGACTGGTACTTGCGACCACTCGTTCGACTGCACGTTCAAGCATGAAGTAAAATCCCGGGTGTTGGGGACTTCCTCGGTAGACGCTACCGAGGCCGAAGACCAGTCGCCAGACTTTTTCTCCCGGGAAGGATTAGCCATGAACAATGGCTCTGTCATGGACTCTCAACACACACTTCGTCCGAATGAAGCGCACAATCACCTCAAGCCGTACCTCGCCGACCACTTCGTGTTCCGAGGTGCGAACAATGTCGAAGGATTTTCTCGGATCTTTGCAAGTGTCAATTCTCGAAACGAAGCATGGGTATGGGCGACTCTAATCACACTCTGCGACTTTTTAATCGCTCACACCTCATAGGACTCCAATCAAGCTCAGGTTAGCCAATTGCTATGGCGCATCTAAGTGACCCATCTCATACACTCCTCTTGACACTCCTGCGATAGGCGTTCCTCGACACAATTGTTCGCGTACGTCCAATCCTTTTCAGGGTCGATAGTTTCGGCAGTGACATCGTGCATAGGGTAACGCGTTGCTACGCATCGGCGAAGTGTTGAGATTTTCGCCGGTCGCTGTCAATGTTGGCGCTGGATCATCAACCCTATCATACCAGAAAGGGTATTTCCCTATTATCGAGGTGTGTCTCATGCGAAGATGGAAGTCCCAGTCTTGACAATATTCTTGTCGACACGTCATAGTTCTTGTCATCAGACCTGGTACTGAAGACAACGATGCATCAAAATACAAAGTAAATCGTATCATGTATTCACACCATACAATGGATCCTAATAAGCCATTTCAGCATGATATATGCTCTGCTCGACCGAAACTATGACGACTTTCATTCAACTACCCGCAAATGTATGCGCGAGATGATAGAGGCCCAGACCTGGATGGACCGCTCGCCAGGCTTGCCCGTTTCGCGGCAAAACACACTGAGTGGCGTGGAGGTCTTCGGGGCCCTTTCAATCGTTCTGTCGCAGTAAGTGCTGACACCGGCATGTGGTCCTTACTCCGGTGCCGCGCTCAACTGCTCTGGACAGGTATTTCGCGCGTGTCAAAAGCGCCATAAAGAATCATCCCGAATTACGTGATTTAGTCGAAGATATCTATTCGTGGTTCACTACTTGGACTGCAGCCGTGAGGGCATCGCCCCCGACATTCAAGGACCCCATCGCCTCGTCAAACCCGCAGATCCGGAACCTAACGTTGGCAGAACTTGAGAAGGATATCAACCGACTCAGTCAGATCGTGGGTAGAGAATACGGAGATACGGAAAAGTTGCGGAGATGTGTCCCAAAGGGAAGATTTACCGCCGGTCAGAAGATGGAGGCGCTTGCATCCCGACTGGAACAAGCTTATGACCCGCCTGGTACTTTACGAGACGGGGGGGAACCTCGCCACGATAATGATTTCACTGACATACGCGATATTCGCATTGCTCCAACGAACGAAGAACTTCTGTGTCCTCTCCCACCTTATCTCCCGGTCTTCCTTCCTTCTGTGCCACACCATCTACCCGAAAATTCGATGGAACGGCACCTCGACATACAGTTCCGATTATTGAGGGAAGAGCTGATGTGCGTAACCGTTTCCTTTGTTCGTTCCATCACCCCTTTAATGCTAATGATGTTCTCGAAGTTCTTCTATTCGGCAATCAGTTGGGGAAATCAGGAGTGACCTCGAGACTATATGGGCACCGGGGACTGGTCCCAAGACTCGGAGGCCACCTACGCTACTGGAAAAGCTACTCTCGTCTAGAGGCGGCGCTTATAAGACATCAGGCGTCAATTCGGTATACTTTCAACTCTACACTGGTGCTCGTTTTGCACCTTTAAGGGCCGAACGCCGTAATTTCACTGTCGGCCTTACACTTGACACTCCTCCTGGTGCTCCTCGGGATAAAAACGGAATGAAGAGGGCCGAATATTGGGAACATTCTAAGCGATTACAACAAGGTAGTCTGGTCGCTCTTGCCCTCATTTCTCCTGGCCAATTCCAGGTATTCCTTGGGACTACCGTCTCTAATGGTGTGGATATTGCGGAATCCGCCAAGGCCAACGAAGAGATAATCCAGCTTCGAATTTCGTTTTTTGATGCCGAAATTGAACTTATGGCTTTGCGTCGTCAGCCAATTTCTCTGGACCACTCAACATTCGCGGTCCTGATAGACAACCAAATAATGTTTGAGGCTCTCCACCCGTTCCTTTGTACTCTCAAAAACGTCGAACCCACTTCCATCCCCTTCTCCGCTCTCATATCATACACTGGAAATCTCGCCTCCATACCGGTTGTACCTCCCCGATATACGCGCGTTCCGACGTTCAAGTATGATCTCCAGTGCTTGGCTCGACCGGGAGAAAATATTTCGAGTGTCGATGTAAATAATGCGACGTCTGTAGCCACGGCGCGTCAAGAACTGACCCGTTCGAGCAATCTGGATCCATCCCAGGCTGACGCAGTCATCGGTACTCTCACGCGGGAAGTCTCTCTGATTCAAGGGTACGCTCTCGATCTCCCTGCCCAAACACATCTCTGATTGTCGAATCGTTAGCCCTCCCGGAACGGGAAAGGTGTGGTGAACTTCTGCACTATTTGATTTGTTCTGATGTAGGTCACAGAGTTTCACGGGAAAGGAAATCCTTCGAGTCCTCATCGCTAGTAAAATCAGACCAATAGGTGGGCGGGTTCGTCTATGCGATATCTACTCTCACATGGTTTTAGTTCTCATCGCATACACAAACCACGCGCTTGATCATATGCTTACGTCTGTTCTCGACGCCAAAATTACGAAAAGGGTCGTGCGCCTTGGGTCAAGAACGGCCGACGCACGCATTGAGCAGTACAGCCTTTACAAGTTGGAACAACTTTCAGGACGTAAGGAACTCGATCGACCCATGAGACGCGAATATGCTGCCATGAAGCGAGTAGAAGAGGAAATGACGCGGATCATGAATCGGATACAACTTCCCGGGCTCACTTGGGAAGACGCCGAGCGATTTCTCGATTTCCATTATCCTCAGCACGCTGATTCTTTCAAAGGACCCCCGTTTTGGATTGCGGAGCTCCTGCGGCACGTCGTGGAAGACGAAAAAAAGAATGGGGAATGGACACGAGTTTCGAAGGGAAAGAAAGCCCCTCAGGACGCCGAAATTTCAGGGGTTTATGGATTTTGGAAGTATGGTCGAGATATTGAATTCATCCAGACTCCTCCGTCCTTCTCGAATAGAACTGCAAGCGAGGAGAGAACCGACTGGGATCCACGAATAGCGTTCTTCAGCGAACTAGGTTTCGAGGGGATTCCGCGCGTCCCCTTCGGAAGTCGGTCTGTTCAACAACTGACAAGTGTCTTTAACGTCTGGTCGATGTCAATTCGCGAACGACAGCGTCTTGCAGAATCATGGGAGGATGAGATGCGAAAACTAGCTTACGATTCGCTTCTATCCGACTTCGACCACCTACGAACACAATACAAGGACGCTTGCAAAGTCTACGAAGACATACAGGATGAAGTAAGTCGATTGGTGACCCAGATCACCAGCTGTATTAAGGTCGTGGATAGGCCCGACGTAGATTACTCAGCCGTACCGACCTGATTGCCTGCACTACAACCGGTAAGTATTCACTAACCTAACAATGGAAGATCTGACGATGTCCGAATGGTAGGCGCGGCCAAGCTTGTCTCTCTACTCACGGTTCGTCTGGAATGATTGCGCACCACGTTTGATGTTAACGGAACAACATAGAGCGTCCGGCCGAAGGTTCTCATGGTTGAGGAAGCCGGTCAAGTTCTCGAAGCGCACATTCTGGCCTCTCTTGTACCCTCAGGTATTCGCCTAAAGCATGGATGTTCCGCGTATTTGTACTCATCACATCGCCCTAAAAACTAGTCGAACACCTTATCTGTATTGGGGACCCGCAACAATTACGCCCAAATTTGGCGACTTTCGGTGGGCCACTGGTCCCTCGCGTCCCTTATCGCATGAAGCTAATGTCCGCCGAAAGCTTTGTCTATGGATAGCATGTCCGGGCGGGAGCTATTCAAGTTCGATAGATCCCTCATGGAGCGACTTTCAGACGGGGGAACGAATATGTCGCAGATCAACGTGCAGCGGAGAATGCGACCCAGCATTTCCCATTTCGTACGGTACGCGGTTCTCTCTCGTAGACGGAGAGTCGCAGTTTTACGCGCTCATGCAGGACAATTCTATACCCAAAGCTCGAGGACAACGAAATTGTTCGGGGTTATCCCGCCGTGCATGGCATGGAGAAGAACGTCGTCTTCTTTTCACACAACAATCCGGAGAACTCTGAAGACGACTCTGTGTCGAAGTACAACATGTTTGAGGTACGTCAGCGTATCATGCCAATACACCCCAGCCCTCAAAACTTATCCGTTTGATCAGGTTGCCATGATACGTGACCTTGTATTATATTTCCTTAAGCAGGGTCCCTACAACGGTGATGGAGATATAGCTGTCCTCTGTGCTTACCTCGGCCAACTGCAAAAGGTCCGCGCGGCTCTGAAAGATCTCAAGATTGCGGTTAGTGTGGATGAACGTGATGAAGAACAGCTAGAGCGTACGGGACTCGTAGGTGATGATGATGTAGGATTTGCTCAAGTTCAAGTTGCTCAACACGTGGGTACCACCGTGAACGTCTAACACAGTTCTAATCGTGTTCAAAGATCCGCATCGGAACGGTAGACACCTTCCAAGGCCAGGAGGCCAAGATCGTGATAATCTCGCTGGTTAGAAATTCAGGCGTGTTTGAGGAAGGCCGAGCCTCGATTGGGTTTTTGAAAGTACGTCACCCGATACTTTCGCTAATTTAAAATTGATGGTCTTTGGATCTCCCCAGAGCTCCAATAGGATAAACGTTGCTTTATCCAGAGCCAAGCACGGCCTTTACATCCTTGGGAATGCATCCAACCTCAGGAGGAGCGAGACGTGGAGGACCGTCTTGGATGAGATGGAGAAAGAAGATCAACTTGGTTACGGCTTCCCAATCGTTTGCCCACGTCACCCCCAAACAAGGCAACTGATCTCTATGCCGGGGCAATTACCTACGCACGCTCCAGACGGTGGCTGTCTCCGACCTTGCGAATATCGTCTGTCGTGTGGACACGTATGTCCCTCAATGGTATATTATTTCCCATTCACGTTATGCGCCCACTGAGTGAAGGGTTTCAGTGTCACACCGACCTAGATGATCACAGAAGGATGAGATGCAATCAACCCTGTGTCCGGGTTACCTGTCCTAGGGCTCATCCTTGCCCGAAGCTATGCTTTGAAGAATGCGGGAACTGCATGTTCCCCATGTACAAAGTTGAGCTTCCATGTGGACACATTGCGAAATCCGTTCCTTGGCAAGTGCCTTCCGGAGTTTCCCTTCTAGATCCCATTTGACACATACTCTAGTCATAAACTCGAGAATTTGGAGACGTTCAAATGCTTCGTTCGGGTGTCGAAGCGTCTACCAGGCTGCGAACATAGCGTCACCATGGCTTGTAGCGGAGACCCCTCCATCTTCGTGTGCAGGGAAATTTGCGGAGGCCACGCCGCGTGCTGCGGTCGGACGTGTAAATCTCGATGCCACGAGTGCCAGGAGGTTACGCGTAATAATGCGGCCCCTGATGCAGGCGCACTTCCTCCTGTTCGCACACATCACAAGAGCCATCCCTGCGAACGAACGCTCAAGTGCCGACACTTGTGTGGCCTCGCTTGTTCTTCAGATCACTCATGCAATCCAAGGTGTCCCCAATCGTGCCGGCAGCGGTGTAGCCACCAGATATGCAAAAAGGAATGCTGGGAGCCTTGTCCGCCGTGTATGGAGCCATGTGAATGGCGTTGTTCCCACCACACATGCCCGGTAGTATGCGGTTCGGTAAGCTTCAAGAAACGATTGGGATTCCCTCACTTGAGACTAATCTGCGATCCGATCGACAGATATGTTCTCGCTTGCCCTGTGACGAGGCTTGCGAATGGCAACTGGAGTGCGGTCATTGGTGTCCGTCGAGTACGTATTTTCCTTTCTTGCGATCTGTGCCTGGGCTTATACTTATACCGTGTTTTATAGTCTGCGGAGAACCTTGCGAACAGCAGATATGCATTATATGCCTCCCGGACGAGCGCAAAGTCGACATCGTTGATTTCATCATGCAGAGGCGTCTGGACGAGATCGATCTTAACTCGGACGACATCTCAGAGCGCCTGATCAGATTGGAATGCGGACACACTTTCACTGTTGAAACCCTGGACGGCCATTGTAACATGTCGGAGTACTACGAGTCGGATGCCATGGGCGTTTTCACGGCCATGAAGGCACCACCGGTGAACTTCCAGACACCTCCTTCCTGTCCCGCTTGCCGTGGACCCATCACCGCACTCCGATATGGTCGCGTTACGAAGAGAGCAAACCTAGACATCCTCGAACAGAACGTGGCGAGCACAATGTCGTCCGCAATCGAGAAAGTGGGCCCTGAAATCGAAGAATTTTCGAGAAGACTCGACAGCGCGAAAGGCGAAGCAAAATCAATCCCCTTCAATCCGCCAACTAAGGGTGCGGATGACTTCGAGATCCTCTCTGCGCGTCGCAGGACTCGATTCGGCCCGGAGTCCGAGCCACTTCCCCATAAGGAGATCTCCCTGGCGAGCATGACCGAAGTCCATGGCTTCTCTGGAAAGGAAGGACAAGCATGGAACAAGGTCGTCCGTGACCTCCTCAAGCTGTACAAGAGGGTTGCCGATGTTGCACGGGCCCGCGGACCCCATGTGCAAGCGTATAGCGCCGCGCTCGCAACACTTTACCGCCTCGAACTTTCCGCGATAGCAAGCGACCCAGAGCGAGCTTCTGACACACCTGAACCCGTAGCGATGATGGAAGTGAACAAGAAGATCGGCCAGCCTCCGCACAAGGCCGATACCCGTTTTCAAGTCGAAGCCTTCTTCGTGTCTCTCGAATTGCGGTACACGTTGGCGGAAATCGCGCAGAGCCGTATCGAAGGCCTTGATGTGGCCTCCAAGAAGGAAGCCATTCTCCACCACGAACGCTTATGGCAGACCTTCGTGTCGTTCATCTACGAGTCCTGCATTTGTGATGCGGAGAAGGCCCTGAAGATCGCGGAGAAATCATCGGCGTCTCGTTTGGCCGCGCAGGCTGGGGTGAACGTTCTCCGGGGCAAGCTGGAGCTGTTCCGCTTCAAAATTCTGGCGGAACGTACGCTCCTATCCCGACAAGGTCTCTTCCACGGTGATCTCCGAAACGAATTCATCACCAGAGCAGAGCTAGAGTCGAACACCACCAGTCGCGAGATGGAAAGACTTGAGACGACGTACATTCGCAGCCGCCCGGTTACCACTGTGGACGAGATAAAATCCGAGAGAGAATGGTTCACGCAAAACTGTCGTGAAAAGGGAGACAAATTCGTGAAGGAGTACAACGCATTAGCGACATATCTCCGCACGGAACGTGGGTACGAGCCCTTGACTCTGAAAGAAAAGCAAGACATCGTGAAGTCATTCGGTTTCTGTAAGTCTTCAACTCTCAATAGGAACTAGCATCGATGACGATGTTTTTCCCGCAGCGCCTATGGGTCACTTCTACAATTGCGAGAACGGACATACGTTTGTAATTGGCGATGTCCGTAAACCACTTCGGTTCCCCGAAATCCAGACAGCTCATTGGACCTTTACAGTGCGGAGGTGCAATGCAAGCGGCACACTGCCCAGAGTGCAGGGCCCCGATTGGGGGCACCAACTATCAACTACACCAGTCAAATACGCGGGCGATGGAGTTCGAAACCATAGGTCTAACATAGGTCGCCGGAGTCCCCGACCCGTGGCGAATAGGCGCATGGAAATTGAAAGGAAAGCTGTAGTATCTACGACTAGTTGCTAAGATGTACCTGCACTACGGTATCAGCATACGTTTTTATGTACGATCGGAAAGGGTTGGGCTTAGTCCGTAGCATGAATCTGCAGGAGTTAGCACTCGTTAAACAGAGTCCACGACATCCAAGTGATAGTGCTCACCTTGCGCGTAGGTCTAAAGTCCCGTTCCATCCTCTTTATATTTTTTCCTTTCTCCGAATGGTCGCAGCTAAGTTACAACAGAGCAGGTCAGCCCGACTTGTGTGCGTCTCTAACAGGTCCCTCCACCACCACGCTAACTCACACCCACCAGCTACAGTAACAGCACATGGAACTAAACAAGAAGATCAGGCAGCCCCCGCACAAGGCCGATACTCGTTTTCAGGTCGAGGTCTCCTCCCTATCTCTCGAATTGCGGTATACGTTGGCAGAAATCGCGCAGAGTCGTATCGAAGGTCTTAATGTAGCGTCCAGGGATGATGGTGTCGTTCTCCGCTTATGGCGGTCCTTCGTGTCGTTCATTTATGAGTCCTGCATTCGTGAGATATCGCAGAGAAATAAATCGTCGGCGTCTCGGTTTGGCCGCGCAGATTGGGGTGAATATTTGCTCGTGGAAAGCTGAAGTCGGAAGTTCCGGCTTCGAAATTCTAGCACAACGGACACTCCTATCCCAACAAGGTCTCCTCAACTACGGTCACCGAAACCTACTCAGCACCAAAGGCACAGCTAGAGACGAACACCATTGGTCTCGAAATGAAAAGATTGGAGATGACATACATACACTCGCAGTCCGCCCGGTTGCAGACACAGCCGGGCTGAGATCTGAGAGTGTGTGTGGTTCACGCAAAACTGTGGCGACAAAGGAGACAAATTTGTGAAGGAGTACAACGCGCTGGCGACACATCCCCCCACGGAAGGAAAATATGAGCCCTTGTCCCTGAAAGAAAAGGAAGACATCGTAAAAGCTTTTGGTTTCTGTAAGTTTCCGATTCTCAGCGGGAAGGGTATTATTTTTTTTTCCCCACAGCGCCTCTACAGAGGACACTTCTACAACTGCGTGAACGGATATACGTTTGTAATCGATCGCGTCAGTCAAAATAGCTTCGATTCTCCGAAATACAGACAACTAACTGGACATTTACAGTGCGGAGGCGCTACGGAGGCGGCGCGCTGCTCCGAGTGCGGGCCACCTATTGGGGGTTCCAACCATCAAAACCACCATTCAATATACGCGCGCGCTAGAGTTCGAACACATAGCTCGCGAACAGGGGGCGCAGGACTCCCCCCTGGCAGTGGGGAAGAGGCGCCTGAAAGAGTACCTGCGACGCTCGAGTCTAGTTGTTGAGAAGTACCACCATATTTAGTAGTAGAGATAGAGCAATTGCGAGACTCGTGACGATGCTTACAAATCACGCACTCACGACGCGCGTATCCTGTGCGCGTCTCTCTCAAGCACTTCATCTCTTTCCCCAACCAATGGTCGCAACTACAACAGAGCAGGTGAGCCCGACTAGCGCATCTCCAATACGCCATGCCGACGACGACTCGCAACAGCTAACAGCGCTCGCCGCCACGACCGTCGGTGCGCCCCACCCATTGACCCTCTCCATCGAGTGCGCGAGCCGACGATCAGAGCGGATGAACCAGTCGTTCACCCGCTCGTATTGCTCTCCGTGACAGACCACCACGCGCGCAGCGTCGCCCGCGGCTCGTCGAAGCGCGTCGTCGGCGTGCTGCTCGGGCAGGACAACGGGCGGTCGATCAACGTCGCCAACTCGTTCGGCGTGCCGTTCGAGGAGGACGACCGGGACGCCAAGACGTGGTTCCTGGACCACAACTACGTCGAGTCGATGTTCGAGATGTTCAAGAAGGTCAACGGTGCGTTTTATTTTATTTTAATTTTATTTGGCTTTCGACGAATGTTGATACGCGCGCGCGTGTGTGTGTGTCTAGCGCGGGAACGCATGATTGGGTGGTACCATACGGGCCCGAAGCTACGCGCGGCAGACCTGGAGATCAACGAGCTCTTCAAGCGCTTCATCGCGCGGCCGGTGATGGTCATCGTCGACGTGCGCCCCCACACGGTCGGCATCCCCACCGACGCGTACTTTGCCGTCGAGGAAATCAAAGACGTGCGTGTCGTGTGTTTTTTTTTTTTTTTTCCCGCGCCCTATTCCGCTGACTCCTACTGGGGGTGCTCGCAGGACGGCACGGAGACGCGCAAGACGTTCCTGCATGCGCCGTCGGCGATCGAGGCGGAGGAGGCGGAGGAGATCGGGGTCGAGCACCTGCTGCGCGACATCAAGGACTCGACGACGACGACGCTCGCGACGCGCGTCTCGGAGCAGCTCGCGTCGCTGCGCTGGGCTCGCCGCCCGCCTCTCGGACGTGCAGCGCTACCTCGTCGACGTCGCGCGCGGCGCGGCGCCCGTCAACCACCAGGTCGTCTACCTCCTCCAGGACGCGTTCAACCTCCTCCCTGATCCTCGCCGACCCCGCCCTCACTACGGGCTTTGCGAGCACCACGAACGACGCACTCCTTGTCGTGTACCTCAGTAGCCTCCTGAGGGCCGTCATCGCGCTGCACGCACTCGTGGACAACAAGGCGACGATTGGTCGCGCCGAACTCGAGAAGGACGGTGGGAGCAAGGATAAGGAAAAAGAAAAGGAAAAGTCGAAAACGACCGAGGGCGAGAAGGACAAGGACAACGCAAGCAAAAAGTCAGATGCTAAATCCACATAGGAACCTCATTGATTCTCGCAATGTAGAACTTGTATTCCTTCTTTTCCCTCAGAAAGCGATTTATTTATTGCGGGGTAAGCAAGTGTGAATGCGGTGGCGGCGAGATGATACCGCAAATGCAGGACAGTTGAAAAAAGTAGAAGAAAATAGAAAGAAGGGGATGATGGTGAATAAAGCAACGATAGGAGTCGCGCCCGCGCACCGCAATAGCAAACCCTGCATACCAACTGTTCTATTTGTGTGTAACAAAGCCCTTGCCAGAGTATCCGTCCGATGAGATACCTATCATAGGGGACATTCACGTAATTCCGTGAGTAAAACCGAAGTTCAAAAGGGGATATCACGAACCGGTGATGGGGTTGATTTTGAGCTCTTTGGCACGCTCGTTGGCAGCCTCTTCCCACTCCTTCGTGATCGTCTTTGGTGGAGGTGGGGCTATTGTGGTTCGGGAAATAATAATGAATACATTTTTTTTCAAAAAAAAAAAAAAAAAAGGTGAATCATTAGGTATATACGAGTAAAGCAGAGAGAGGACATTGGTGAACGCACCGACGGAGCGAATACCACCGTAGATCAACCCGGCAGTACCGATAAGGACGCCGACGCCAGCGATGACCTTGACGGTGGTGCCGGGCGGGCTGACGGGTGTACGAGGGCCATGCGGGCCAAATGCCACATAATACGCTGAAAAAAAAAAAAAACCCCCCCAAAAGGAGGTCGGATCAGTAAACCCATCCCACCCCAAGTATAATGCGGTATTGGTGAGAGGGGGGTGAGTGACCCACCTGCTTTCTTCTCGGCATGCGAGAGGGTCTTCCAGTCCTTCTGCTGGAGCTCCTCGAGCTGCTGGTGCACGGCGGCCTGCTCGGAGGAGCTGAGCGAGGCCCACTGCGCCTCGACGTTGGAGAGCGGGATCGCGCTGGCAGCGGACACCGTTGTTGTGGAGGCTGCCGAGGCGGCGGCAGCGTGAGGTGGGTGGGCTGCGGCGGTTGCGAGTCCGCGACGCACGATACGGAGTGCTGCAGTGGCGTGCATTGGGGCGAGAGGGGGGGGGAAGGGGACGAGGAGGTTGTGTTGCAAAAAAGACAAGGGAAAAAGAAAAACACGGTAATTGGGGCGGGGCCAATAGAGGCGCTCAGTTTAGGTAATACTCGGGGGACACGTTTTATTATGTAACGCATTCTCACAGGGCAGACAACGCAGCCAACAAGAAAAAAGGAAAGAAAAAAAAAAGGGAGTAAAAGCAGCATCACACTCTCTCTCTCTCGTTCATCCAACATCCAACCAAAGCAACAACTCACGACTCCTCGGCCGCACCGGGGCAATCACGTGAAATGTGGCTGTGTAAGTCAAAGTCGCCGTCAGTGTTTCTGTGTGAGAAAAAAAAGGTGGATTTGTGACCCACCCTTCCGATCCACACGTGTAACAAGCACGCCTCTGGGGTTGCGGGCAATCGCGACTAATATGACCCTATGTCGACGTCCTCTCAGCCCCACACGGAAACTCCCAAAAGAGAAGAGCGGAAAAACACCCACGATGCCAGAGCAGTTGTAGCACTTGGATCCCTGCACGCAATCGCGCGACAGGTGTCCTACCCCACCGCACGTGTAGCTTATCCACACGTCATTATTTAGACTCCTCACGAGGACAAGACGAACGGCTTTACACGCACCATGTCTTTTGGCTGCCTCCTCCCCCACCGCTGTTGAAACTGCCGTAACCTCCACCTCCGGTGTTGCTGCCATACCCGGACCCACCGCCAGGCGCCTCGGGGCACGCGCGCGCAATGTGGCCGATCTTGCCACAGCGGTAGCACTCCGCTCCTGCGCTGCCACCGCCGGCAGTATTCCCAAATCCGCCGGAACCGCCGGTCTGAGGCTCGGAGCAATCGCGCGACTTTGTTTTGAGACGTGAACGTTGAGAGGAGAGAAGTCACGTCATAGTGGGGACGAACGAACGTACGATGTGACCTTCCCGCCCGCAGCGGTAGCAGGATTTCGCTTTTTGTTCCATCGTACAGTCTCGCGATACGTGGCCCTCCATGCCACCTACGCACGATCAACAAGACGCCCCCGACATGGACATAGACGACTCACAATTATAGCTAACGACGAACACGCGAGACGCGTCAGTTCACAATAACAGTTCACGCGATCTGGTTCGGATCGGAGAGAGAAAAAAAGGCGTTTACCAGGTAGGCGTGCCTGCCTTGGGACAATTTGCGGCCTGGTGCCCAACTGACAACGGCCGACATGAGCACCGAGGACACGACCATGCATTTTTTTTTTTTGGGGGGGGACAATGAATTTTGATTGTGCCGGGCCGATATGTATGCAATGTATGAAAAAAAGACGCGGTCCCCGTCAGCACCGCACCACGCACGACAAGAAAAGGAAAAGAGAGGGGTGAGTGGGAAAGAAAGGAGGGAAGGCGTGGGAGAAGGGTAGGTACATGCTGCGTCTGTACACGAGGCACGCGACGGCGACACGACAACGACAACGACAACACGGAAACACCACGCACATCCACCGCAGTTGAAACATCCACGTGCGCCAGCCATAAGTTTTTTCTTTTTTTTTTCGACGAAGAGATCCTGTTGTACGCGTTATTAGGGGTCACCCTCATCGAACAAGAAAAGACTCGAAGCAACGCACACGAAAGCACAAGGCTGAGTTTTCAAGGGGAAAAGAGTCAAAGGTGGTGGTGGTTTGAAGAGAAGAGGAAGAGGACCACGCTGCGCTCGTCTTTCTTTACAACACGCCCTGGACACGTGGTGGCGCTGGCCCATTGCCTGCTTTGGAAGAAACCGTCGTGTTTGCTACAGTAGCTACCCAAATCCTTTCTTATGCACTGGTAAACGTGAAACTATATTTTTCTAATCGGCATACAAGCCCATACGCAATCACACAACTATGGCTTGTCCACAGGGGGGTTGAGGTGTACCTGCGAAACGACGATTCGTTATTGTTTGGGGGACCGACTCCGGGAAAAACCCTTGCTCACCTGTTCGCCACCCTTGCCACCTTCCCAGTGTTGATAGCGCAGCGCGGTCAGTCCCCGCTTCTCAGCTACCAGACGTTCGTTCTCCTTGAGCGACTGGCGTACCGCACGAGCAGCAATTTGGGTGTATTTGTTGTACCTGTTTCTTTTGCATCAGCACTTTTTTTTTTTTCACTTTTGAAAAAGAAGTAGATGGTACGCACGTGAAGAATTGGCGCCAGGTAGCAGACATGGTGAGTGGGTTTGTCGAGGTTGTTGGTGTTGTGTTGTGGATGGATGGAACAGCGTTGAGCTGGCCGAGAGTCGGGATTCGGACTGGGTTACAAACTCCCACGGTGTGTAACTAACTCGGGTCAAGATCAGCACCGCACCGGACCCACTGACTGTAACTTAGCTTGACGTCGAATATCCACAGCACATCAACCATCAAAGGCGCGGGTATCATTTATAAACTATGGCCGGTCCCAGCTGGAACTATGTTCTCAAATTTATCATCACCGGTGCGGCGTGCCCAGTGCCACTTTTACGTTCTGCTTGACGCTTTTGGTCATTCACTGCCAGGAGACGCGGGAGTGGGCAAGTCCTCCCTCCTCATCCGACTCACAGACCAACGCTTCCTCGCCAACCCAGATCCAACCGTGCGTCTCGTCTCGTCTCGTCTCTTCTCTTCCTTCCCCACCTAACGGCAAACGCAGCTGGGCGTCGAGTTCGGCTCCAAGCTCATCACCATACCCGAGGAGGACAAAGTCGTCAAGCTGCAGTGTACGTTTTTTTTTTTTTTTTGCGTTTCAACTTGCCGTTACCAACCCTGTTCCCTTTACCGCGTCTGTGTCTGTGTGTGTGCAGGCTGGGACACCGCGGGCACCGAGTCCTTCCGCTCCATCACCCGCTCATACTACCGCGGCGCCGCGGGGTGCCTCCTCGTCTACGACGTGACCTCGCGACCAAGTAAGCACGCATCTCCCCCGCTAGCCAGGCAAGCCCACCACGGTCCTCCCTCCCCCTCGACAGGCTTCGAGCACGCGCGCACCTGGCTAGCGGACGTGCGCGCGCACGCAGACCCGCACCTGACGTGCATCCTCGTGGGCAACAAGAGCGACCTCGCGCAAGAGCGGCGCCAGGTGCCCGCGGACGAGGGCACGCGCTGGGCGGAAGAGGAGGGCCTGCTCTTCGTCGAGGCGAGCGCGAAGAGCGGCGCGAATGTCGACGCTGCGTTCGAGGCTGCCGCGCGGGACATCCTCGCCAAGATCCGCCGCGGTGTCTTTGACGACGACCGGGTGCGTGCTTGCTTGCCTTCTGCCTTCTGCCTTCAATTCACCTCACGGACTCACGGTCTTCGTAGTCACCCGGAGTCAAGCTGTCCAAGCCCGCAGGTGGCGTCGTGCTGGATCAGAACAAGCCTGGTCAGACGTGTTGCAGTTGATATATATTACGACTTTGAATGAACCGCCATGATACGAGTTTTGTAATTGTAGGGTATGTAATAGATACGCGGTCGTTACAACCGACCCGACGTGTGTGGCATGCAAGCCGAATTCACACCTTCTCGCCTGATCCGAGAGGGGCGACTTTTTACAGTGAGAGCATTATAGATACACTTATCATGCGTCATGAGTGATGGTGATGGTGATGATTGCCACATTACCCTCCAATTAGAGTACGATGTGATGTGTCCGTAATGTCAGCTTGTGTGTGTATTACGTCGTGTGTTCGTGAATAAGTTATCTAAAGCAATAGATATACAGATAGCGAGATCACTCGAGCGTCCCCGAGGCGCCATGGCCCTGTCCCTGCGCCAGCGACCGCTGATACTCGTACAACTGGTCCACGAACCCACGGTTCGGCGCAGCGGCCGCGCGGCGCGCGCGCACGAACTCGAGCGCCTGCGCGGGATGCAATCCATGTGCGGCAATGAGGTACCCACAGACGACGGCGACGGAGCGAGACGCGCCCATCGCGCAGTGCACGAGCACGCGCGCGTCGGGGCTCGCGCGGAGCGCGCGCGATATGTAGCGCGTCGTGCGGGGGAGGTGCGCCGCGAGCTCCGCGAACGGCGCGTCGTGCAGCGGGACCTGCGTCGCGTGCGCCGCCAGCGCCGGCGGGAGCGCGACGCGCCCGGGCATGGCGGAGAGCACGTGCGTGATGCCGAGCGCGCCGAGCGCCGCGGCGTCCTCGGCCGTCTGCAGGTCCGAGATGTACAGCCGCGGGAGGATCTCGGAGATGTGTGGGGAGGACGCGGATGGGACTGTGGTGGACGACGAGGACGAGGTGTGCGGGGGGGAGGGCGAGGAGGCCTGGTACGCATGCGGTTGAGGGTACAGGGCGTGGGCATGGGGATGGGGATGTGCGTGGGGATGTGCGTGTGAGTGCGGGTGGTGCGAGTGTGAGTATTGTGATGGGTGGGGAGTCGTAGGCGCCGAGGGTGGCGGCGGCCGCGCGGGCATGGCGAGCACGAGCGTCTGCGCACGCGGTCGTTTTTGGGAAATTGAACGGTGATTGTTGCCAGACGCATTTCCGGATGCGGCTGTGGCCATTCCAGGGGGGTTTGGTATCGTCGAGGACGGGGAGGGCGGTGGGAAGGATGCCACGGACGAATCAGAGATGGAGGAGGATGACGTGCGGGTGAGGGGAGTGCGGACACGAAGGGGGGGACGGCCGAGGCGCGCAGTCACGGGCGTGTATTTATACGGCATTGTAGTGGAAAAATGTGAACGATGCAAATGGCGCTCGACCAGGGCCATGCCACAAACTTGGATCCGTCAACAAAGAAGATGATGGGAAAAAAAAAAACCGCGAAAAAAAAAAGGCCGTAAGCGGATACGGGGAGAAGGGGCGAGGGCGAGTCAAGGAGTACTGGTAATTGTGTGGTTGATTAAGGCTCCGGAGGTGGGCGTAGCGCGGATGATGATGTGTTCTCAGGCACGGTATCGAAAGCTGTTATATAACGGGGAGCTGTTAGAGCGAATATTGCGCACAGCACTCGCTCGATAGCGATAGTGATAGAGGTCGAGGCGAGGCAGGACGAGGCGAGGCAACGCAAAGGCGATGCAACCTGCTGATGTTGCGCAGCCTGGCGCCTTTGATAGGGGCTACCCACTCCTCCTGCCTGCGTGGATGTGAAGAACCCAATTTATATAACCCAGGACCCACACTCGCGGCGGAAGATAATGAATGGCCCCATACCGTGCATGCGTGCTGTGCGCTCTCAACTCTGAATCAATCCCAGCTCCACGACTCTGTCCGTCACCCACTCCCACCGGCAACGTTCGATACCCACTGTATACCCCGGGCTGTCTCCGAGTGGACCTTCGATGTCAATCCTTTTTACATCGCCATCCCGACGTGCCCAGACGTAACCAGACAAAGGGCGGTGCAGTTGAACTGTGCATCAATTTCTCACACCATCATCGGCTGGGTTTGCGGCGGGGCGGGACGGCTCCATGCGATGTCACATCAGACACAATTTGTTGTAATCTCCCCTGCTTGGCACAACTCTCATTCGGCCTTCCCGGTCCATCTCATCTGAGACTCTTGGTCCTAGGCACTCTATATCATCTGACAGTTATTCACAACGTACATTTATCACGTCGTTACAACTGGTCGATGCAGACTTTGCAACAAAGCAAAGTGTCTTTTCTTTTGTTCTCTGCACATTGACTCGAGGGTTATCAAAGAAAAGAAAAAAAGTAAAACAATGAGGGAGCAATCAATGGCGGGACGAAGCGACCCGCGCAAGCGAAAAGCCGAGATAGAAAGCGTGAAGATATCATGAAAAGGTAATGGCAGTCGTACAGTACGATTTCTAGATGAGATCGCTGCAAAGTCATTGATTAATTGGTGTGGCAAGAAAGGATATATTGAAACGCACGCTACGTTGAGAGGCATTTCGTCGATTTGCGTATTGTAGAATTCTGAAACATCGATCGAGGTCAAGACAAGGAAAAACCCGTTAGAACAAAGTACGAACGTTCAATATCCCGAAGCATCCTGACATCCTCCGTCGTTACGAAATTAATGGCAACACCTTTGCGTCCGAACCGACCGCCACGACCAATGCGATGAATGTAATTCTCCCGATTTGTGGGTAGGTCATAGTTGATCACAAGGGAAACCTGCTGCACGTCGATACCGCGGGCCAACAAATCCGTCGTGATAAGCACGCGTGATGAACCTGAACGGAACTCCTTCATCAGAACTTCGCGCTGCTTCTGCTCCATATCACCGTGCTACGCACACCACACTCGGATCAGTCCCGAATCATCGGAGTTCCCAAAAAACGCACCATGGCGGACACAGTGAATTCACGTGCGTGCATCTTCTCCGTGAGCCAGTCGACCTTTCGCCGTGTGTTGCAGAAAATGACAGCCTGCGTGATCGTAACAGTCTCATATAGATCGCACAGCGTATCCAGTTTCCACTCCTCCTTTTCGACAGCAATGTAGAATTGCTTGATACCTTCGAGCGTGAGCTCGTCACGCTTGACAAGGATACGAACTGGCTCGCGCATGAACTTTTTCGTCACCTCGAGTACGTCTGCGGGCATCGTAGCAGAGAGAAGGACGACCTGCGTGTCTTGGGGAAGAAGCTGGAAGACCTCGTAGATCTGGTCTTTGAAGCCACGCGAAAGCATCTCGTCGGCCTCGTCAAGACAGAAGAGCTTGATGGTATCGGTGCGGAGGGCACGGCGGTTGATCATATCGTACACACGACCGGGGGTACCGACGACGATATGAACGCCCTCCTGGAGCTTGGCCATGTCCTCACGGACGTTAGTGCCACCGACGCACGCGTGGCATTCGACATTCATATAGTCACCGAGGGCAATAACGACCTTTTGGATCTGCTGCGCAAGTTCACGGGTGGGTGCAAGGATCAGCGCTTGGGTCCCTTTGGTAGAGAAGTCGAGCTTTTGGAGAATGGAGATGGAAAAGGTAGCGGTCTTGCCCGTGCCAGACTGAGCCTGTGCGATCACATCATGACCCTTCACCACGGGGACGATGGCACGCTGCTGAATGGCTGAAGGTCGCTCGAAACTGCCGCATTGTCAAAGCAAGGTGATTGAGAATCAGAAGAAGCACTGACCCATAGGCGTACACGCCACGAAGGAGCTCCGCCCTCAGGTCCATGTTATCGAAGCTGTCCAGACACGCCGAGTCAGTGCGCCGTCTGCACGCTGGGGAAATGAGTTACTTGTCGACAACCTGATCCCAATTTGATTCGATCTCGACTTCGGGGACATCTTGAAGAGTATCTTCTCTGCAACGATAATAGTCAACGAGAAATGAAATATGTCGCAAAACATATGAAAGATACTGACGCTGACATTGACAAATGATGAAATTAGTAGACTTGGATAAAGGGCTTGAGTGTATGCGGTTTGGTCAAAGGGGTTTGCGGCTAACTCGCCTCACTGAAACCCAAGGTCTTGCAATTTTTCCCCTCACGTTGCCTTTCGGCTTATCCCGGTTCAATTTTAAACACCGCGCCGTGATCGTTTCTCACGGCCCACGCATGACTCGACCGGATCACCGTTATCGGGCTTTTTTGAAACTTTGAAAGTTCCCTTGGTTCAGTGAGAGACTGTATGCCGGTCAGCGGTGCGGTCGTGAGTCCCTGTTCTGATGGCTAACAACTCAAAGTTTGATCCGTTGCAGTAACTCGTACGTCTGCGGCATGCGTAGGTGTTCATATTTCAGTTGTGCTGCATGATTCCCGTCTCGGTATAATTTACTGCCCGTCAATTTTTGTTACTACGCCCTACACCAGTTTAGCGTCTAATACTGAACGCAGATGTGAAGAAATGAATTGATCGCGCGGTCGTCGCATTCGATTTGTGTCCCAGCTGTCTAAGAGTGATGTATGAATGCTGTGTCCAAGGGCTCAAGGGTTCGGAACCGGGGCCCGGCGCGTTGGTCGGCCTGATTCTCTCCCCCAGATTTGGATAGTACGACCCGTTGGTTTGGCTGAGAATTTCAACAGGAGCATTCACATCACGCAGGGTCGCTTTAAATGCAAATGGACCTACCCAACAAACGATTGATGGCAGCTCAGGTGCCGACGGGCACTGGTAGTTCACACAGGTCACAACGAACCCGCTAGTCCTGACACCTTTCCAACCACTGGCACGCCCAGTTTGTTTCTAACGCTATACGCGCAAGTCCGAGTCCATTTAACCCCAAGCATCCTGCTACCAACATTCAAGGGGCTGTTCGAAATTGATGTACCTTCGCTAGCTTTGATCTCATACAGCAGCCAAGCGGCAATGGTGCCAAGCGGATCCCGCCCACGCTTGTTCGAGCGCGGGTTGAGGGGCTTCCAGGGGGGCTGTGGGAAAGATAGTTGCCAGCCGCTAGGTGCGTTGCGCATGGCTGCCGCCTGGCCTGCCTACAGTAACAAGCGACAGTACAACTGCGTGCTTTAGAGACCACGTCAACGTGCTCCGAGCGGGGGCATTCGAGCTCATAGAGTTCTCACACCTCGCTCCACCGCTTCAGCCGTGCTACTTGCGATTATCGTTCTGAGAGCCTGGGAATTCTGGCTGGACACACATCGTAGGCAGGCGACGGCTACACACGCTAACGGCTGTAAGCATCGTGGCCACAACGGGGCTTCCGTGCGTTCCGCTGCGCAGCAGTCTGATAAGCACCTGCAGCTCCAAGTCGTGTTATGATTAGGTATCACTGTCCGTTTGGTCGCTGGGTCACGCGCTCAGCCTCCGAGTTCAAGTTCGTCTTCTCCTATCATCGCCAACTCGAACTCGAACCCCGCAAAGACGGCTCCGAACGGCACCCCCACGAATAGATCCGAATGTCAAAGAGATCTGTTCGATCAACCGCACCTGCGAGGGCGCATCGGCGCTATGGTCAGAGTGTCGCGTGATGTTCATGTGATTCAACACAGCTCTTGCGGTCGTTTCGACTGCCGTGCAGGCATCCCTCCGTAATGCCTTCCGTAATACCCCGCTTGTCGTCATGTATCTCAGCTGCTGCTATCATTTTCGCTGACCAACAGCCAGACATCTACTCTTGTGCGGTTGTATCGTCCGATGATGGGAGTCGTGTGTGTGTGATCAACACGTCCCTGACCATACGTCATCCCTCGTTTCGCTGGCACACTCGTGAACATAGCGCGTTTCGTAAGTGATATTACATTACCTCCGCACGGCGGCGTGGATATGAATTGATTGCCTGCCTATTCCATAGCACGACCACCTTCTCTTCGATATGATCATCTATCTCTGCGCCGCCCCTGCCCCCTCAGCCCCACTTTCCGTCCCCCCAACTCGTGCCAACACTTGGCGCCGTATTACTCAGATCGATATCCTGCTGCTGTCGTGGACGTGACCGCTGACGGGACTGGCTACGCGAAATGGCGGCCGTTGCGTCCCGTGACGTATCTAACAGACCAGGCCATTTAACAAACCTGTGCTCATTTCCCCTTGTTTGCGGGGTGCCCTAAGAGCCGCCCCTCGACCGCGGGGGCCATACCCACATGTGATCGCATCCATCAAACGGTGCGCAGCGTGGGGGCAGATTACACTTGACATGGCATTTCCCTATCATCGCTACAGACATCGCTGTCACCGCACCTCTCCCGATGATCTTGCTGCATATTCCGAGTTAATCGGACATTGTTCTGATGTAGGCATAGACTTAAACCCTTCGATCGCAGATGGAGGGAAAATGCGGCCCCTAAATCGCCGTCGTCGCGTTTGTAGTATTTTGGTTTTGCTCTGGCAGGTCCTACGTCCGATCGGTGGCCTTTCCAGGTCCAGAGCGGGGGGACTCGAAACGCAGCGTGAACATGTAACTCCGCCTGCGTACCATGTGCTACATTGCGGGCTGCTGCTACCGGCCATTGGCGCTCATTTCGATCTATACTCGATCAGTCACCTCTCGACTGTAGTAGCAATGCCTTCACTTTCCCAAGTTAGATCAATCCAGGACCTCACGCGATGCTCGGCGCTCACTGGGGACAAGAGCTGACGGCGCATCACCAAGGATTCTATTCCTGAGCATCTGTTGGCACATGCGCGAAGTTTAAAATAAGGCCCTCCCGGTTCTACGCCTGCATCGCACTGTATACAACGCGTACCAGAGTACCGCAGAGAAATAAAGTAGATGGGAATGGGCGAGCGGAAATCAGCATCGTACCATCGCGATGACCGCTACAGAAGGTTTTCATTTCGTGGCCTTGAATAGCTAACCCTTGATTCAACAACTGTAACGCCACTATCGATAGAAACAGAGGTTGGGCGCTGGTGCATCCCCACCATTTGATGTAGTGCTGTATCGTTTATGCGATTGGAAATCTATTGCTGTACAGTTCCCATCTGGACAGAGATGGTCATGACCCCAACATACATTCCCCAGACGAAATTCGAGGCCAAAGATGGCCGTGTAGGGGCATATGGGGTAATTTGGTGCACGAAAAGAAAAAGGAAAATACAATGGCAGCTATGGACGGCGCAAGTGCCGAGGTGCTACGCTGGGGGTGAGGTGCCTTTCCCGTCTTCCCACTGCACTTGTGGTCAGCGACCATCTTCCGCCGTTTCGCTTTCTCGACAATCATGTCCAAGGAGTCTTTCGTGAGAGAATTAGCCCAGCACCACGATGCCCGTACTAGAAGGGTACGCCATATTTCGGCGGCTCTTTCTAGGACAGTCCAGGGCTTCGCCAACATCGAGCAAGCCATCCTTTCCGTCGCAATGGCACTACACGAAATTTCGGCGACCGTGAAGGGGGGGCACGTCGGTATAGCGACGACTCGGAAGGCTGAGCCCCGCGTTCTCCCCCGAGTCCGCTTTCCGAGCCGATCCAGTGAGACCCGGTTCCTGCCTCGCGGTCCGCCGGTACTTGCACTTCCAAGGGCCGTAGACGAGGTCCGTCCGGTGTACGTGTCAGTCGATGTCCTTGCTTGTGTAGGGCGTGTCGAGTGAGGCTCTTCGTGTGTGGCCTTATAATTGCTGACAACACGCTGACAAAGAGGACTGTGTTGCGATGGGAGTCGCAGGGACACCGACACACGTAGCACGGGGGAAAGCATGCAAAATCGCCTTCAAATCAGGGACGCGAGCACATGGAATGAACGGAGTGAAGAGACCCTGAAAGGATGGAAAAGTGATGCATAATGGAGGACATGGTCAGGAGGGACTCATCTCTGGGACGTGAGCCGGGTCTCGAAACCTGAGGCCTGAGGGGTTGCCAACGGAGGTGGAGAGAAACGACGTCGTGAGAGAATCCACGACACTTCTAGTTGGTCGGAGGTACAGACAGTCCTGCATTATTTCTTGGTCTGAGTACGCACGACGCCGAAGAGTTCCCACCCGAATTGAGGATGCTTTCTCGGCCATGAAATATTTCTAGCGCCGCAGAGCTGCACGCTTCTCCGCGGAGGTGATCCTTGGCAATGCAGATTAAACGTTGTCCGCGGCGATTGGTCTGGATTCACTGGATATCCCTCGGTCGTCTTCGGAACGATAGAAGACCCGAAGCTGGGTCCCGGAGACTCGAGACAGCTTGAGAAGGGCTACATGTGTTCGCCCGAGAGCGTGGAGGAGCGATGGAAAGATGAGGGGTTCCCCGCTTCCGCTTGGCGGTTTGAACCAACTTGAACTGGCGGCATCCGAGTCGGCAGATGTCATGGTAACAGATTTCAGTGGGGATATCAAGATATTGGCTCAGACAGTCGGACTTGCACTCAGCACATCGGGCTCGCCTTCGGGCCGTCAAGTATATGACGTCGACACCCTTGAGCGGCCACGTAGGTAGTCTGCTCGAACTACTAGTAGCCCTGCTGTGGAAACCTGCTGAGGAGTCAACGGAGGTGCTTGGTCATTAGACACACCGAATGAAAGAAATCGTGATGGCTAACAGTAAGTGTAAACATCGGTTCTGATGAAGTTGCAAAAGGCGGGGTCTGAGTGTGCAACGGGGGGGAAGAGAAAGAAGTGGCTATAGACACACAAAGCCAAAAGGAATTACTACCCAAAATGGCCACCACCCGCCCAGGGGACGTGAGGCATGTCTCAGAATTAAGAGAAGGTATGATGTGCGGGATCAGAGTTGCCTCGGCCTGGATGGCGAATTTCGGGCCCAGGACAGTCTCGCCATGACACCCGAGCGAGTTGTTCCGGTCCGCGATCACGTCGCGCACACGACAACAGACCGTTTCAGTGAGTCAATCATCTCCTCCTTGATTACGCACCTGCGCAGCCCAATGCGGTCCAGGACAGGCCACAAACATATCGTACCAGCATGTGAACCACAGGGCAACGTTTGCAGGTGCTGAGCGCACGGATCCGACAGTGTCATGCTTAAGCGCGCCTGCAGCGGTGCTCGGCGCTCCATGTCCGGGTTGCCCATTCTCTTGCGCTCTAAGCGCACATCCGGGGCCGGGTACTCTTAGGTCCGGATTAGTTTAGCGCGCGGGGGCTTCAGCAAGAGCCGGGGAAGGGGGAGTGAACGTGCGCCATGAGGGCAGTACAAAGAGTGTACTGCGACCGTCGAATGTGGAGGAGAGTGCGAGCGCCCGAGCGGCCCCTTCCGCTTCTGCCTTTGCCCGTGGGGATCTTGGTGGGGATAGCGGGGCTTGTGTTGGGCTTGTGCGGGAAAGATGCGCGGAGAGTGACGAGGTGATACCTAGAGAATCGAGGTGCACAATCGTAGTGGGGGTATCTTGATTGAGTCGAGCACCTGGCGACATTGGTTGGTACTGTCTTGCGATGTCCAGGCGAAACGCTACAATTGAGGGTGAGTCGCAAGGTGAGTCCTGCTAAAGGAAATTGTCTACAAGTTCAAGCTCAATGGCCAAGGCGCATCTGCACTCCGTCTGTCCAATATCGGGCAGAGCTAGGTATTCCCTTAAGCACACCAAAGAGTAGTCAGGACGATTGGAAACTTGCGTGGTGGTTCTGCCAGTGTGGGATCGGTTACTAGTACTTCGAGTACTACATCTACAAAAAGAAGAACCCGACCTTCTTACTATAAAGGGAAGCACCTACTACGTTGGAATGAGTGTGAATTGTGAACAGCTGGCACGTGGCCGTGGAGTAGCTGTGATCTGCTAAAACGACCTGCTTATTACTAGAGCGACCGAGTCAAGTACTAAAGCATGGAGGGTTTGAGCGGTCTGACACCAAAAACTAGTACGTGTAAACCAAAACTGATGGTGGCTAATAATACAGACCTTGGTATAGATGCATTGCAGTAAATAGCGGCTGTGAGTAGCACGTTATGGGAAGCAAAAAGTGGGAAGTAGGCAATGAAGGGGAATTAAGAGGACAAGACTTGGAAATCTTGTAATTGTAGATACAGGAAGTTGCTATTCATTTTGGTTATACAAATCAACGCAGGGGAACGTGGAGCATACAGTATTGCAGAACTGACAGAAGATATGCACGAGATGTGCATGGGACACTGGGACCAGGGTTGACTAGACCTGGATGGCGAGCGCCGATGGAGGACAGTGTCCCTCATAATTCGCTAGGAGAGAAAGATCCTACGCTGGAAATAGCGTATGGAGTAAAATCCGGAGCTGGTGAGAGGCCAGTAGCCACTCATTTCTACAATCCAGGGTTAGGGCCAGATATTGACAGAAAAACTATACCCATGTCACTCGGGCCCTTCGCAGCACCTCTCCCTTCTCTCTCCCGCTGAGGCGCGCGTCTAGTTTTTCGGGTCCGTGATCGTGTCCCACACGACGATGGCCGCGGACCGTTTTAGTGAGTTAATCATATCTTCCTTGACAGCGCACCTGCGCAGCTCAATGCGGTCTAGAATCGTCACGCATGAAGGGCTGGCCTCCCGCCAGAACAGCGCTCCGGATAGCATTTTCCACACCGCTTCACTCGTGTGCACAAAGTCAACGCCTACTAGGGTGAGCGAGGCCAACTCCGGGAAGAGGGGCGCGAGGAAGCTACTGGGACCGCTGCCAGCGTACAGCTCAAGCGCGAAGAGCAGCTGCTCGCCGGATGCGCCATATGCCGACACGTTCGTAATTCTGGGACAGGAAACGAAGGTGTCGTACCAGTCATGCGCGGACCATAGGGCAGCCTCTGCACGTATACAAAGCGTACGAAGATCGGCCAGTGGCACACCTGCGCACGTCTGCAGCAGTGCTCGGCGTTCCATGTCCGGGTTACCAGATCCCCAGTTGCATACCAGGCGCACATCCGGAGTGGTCTTGGGCCCGAAGTATTGTGCGCGGGCCTCTGCGGCGGTCGGTGGGGTGAAGGTACGCCAGACAGAGAGAAAAAAGTGTGTTCGACCGCCTTCGTATGTGGAAGAGAACGAGAGAGCGCCAGAACCGCCCTTATTGCTCTTGCTGCCTTTGCCGGCGGGGATAGCGGCGCTGGTTTGGGAGAGATGCATGGAGAGTAGGGGGAGGATCCGCAGAAAATCAAGGCTGGACAGTGCAGATGCGTACGATGAAACCACCTTCACAATTGCAGTTGCAGGTATCTTGAGTGAGTGAAACATCTGGTGACACCTGTCGACGCGGTCCTGTAGCGTAAGCGCCCGTAGCCGCCGGAGGGACACGGTGCGCGGGGAGAATGTAGGGGTGAAGGGGGGGAGGCAGTGCGCGAGGTTGAGTTCCTCAAGCGCGGGCATAAACGAGAGACAGCTGAGGATCTGCTCGTGCGTCGGCGTGATGAAAGGGCTCGCGGGGTTGATCAAGACCGGTCCAGATGTGGTGACAATGAGCACCACGAGATGTGAAAGAGGGCTGGGGCCGGGGGCCCAGCTAGAGAGGAGTGCGTTCTCCAGGACAATGCGGCGCAGGCGCGGATGCGTCGCGAGGAAGTTCTTAGGGAGGGCCAAGGCGATATTGGGCAGTGAGCCGGGTCGGTGCGGGTTGAGGCATAACCAAAGCGTCTCGAGGTGCGGCGCTGGGGTCTGCAGGAGGCTCACCCAGCGGCGCGCGGTGCATGAGCATGCGCCGAGTTCAAGTTCCCGGATATGGAAGAGGTGCTCCGCGAGCACCTCGTGTGGGTCGAGCTTCGGAGGCCCCGGTTTTGGGAGCCGGCCCCAGGAGACAGGTTTTATGGAGGCCTCACACGGGTGTGGGTCGCTCAACGCGACAGTGATTGGCGTTGCCCTGGAGAGTGTGAGCATGCGTTGGGCACAAGCACGCCCCAGGTGTAGCGCAATGTTGGACCATAGCTGGGGGATTTGGAAGGCTACGGTGCGCCAGTGGTGGCAGACGTGCGCGACAGCAGGAACCCACCAGAGCGCAGTTCTATAGAGCGCCGAGTACTTGCTCTTCTCGTTCTCAAGGATGCAGAGGCCGAGAGAGGTGTGCTGGTAGTGGAGGAAGATCTGGCCGAGGAGTTCCGGTGGGATGCGGCAGGTCCGCGTGAGTTTGTTGCGGCGTTTAGCGATCACACCCAGCGGGCCGGCGACGATGGCAAACATCTCGCGGTCTACCAGGCGTATTGTCGCGGCGTCATCTAGGGTCGAGGGCGGAACCCATTGGAGGAGGTTGTCTACGAGTTCAAGTCGCGTCTGTGCCGCATCTAACCAATATCTGGCAGAGCTGGGCATTCCCCGTCACAAACATATCGAAGGAACGCAAGGAATAGTGGAGACTCACGATATGTGGTTGTTCTGTGCGGATCGGTCTCTCACTTCTGAATCTGCTTCAAGTTGGAGAGCACAGACTGGCTCAGGCATGGATAGCTAGACTGCGACCGACAGGAGTAATGAGGCGTTCTGGGTATAGATTCGGCTTCCAAGCCACAAACAGCGCCAAGTATAAGAAGAAATAGAGTGCACTCTAATTGAACACGTTGCAAAGGGGAGCTACATCGATAGAAGGGCGGTGCGGGTGCCACGGCTGATAGGCGCCCTCCATTAAGGTAGTAGCAGGTAGCTCGACTTGTGCATACCCTCGTCTGCAATCTCCATGAGACGAAATTTCAGAATGTCAGACGTTACCCGTCTAAACCCTCTGAGTGCCCAAAACTCATGACAGCAAGCCCTCCTTTGGACCACTACCGGGAAAGAGTGAGTGACGCGCCGGGCCATGTCCGGGCCGATTTTACCGGGGACGGCATCACACGCTCATGTCGAGCTCGGTTCACGTCCTCAGAACTTTTTTTGGGCACCATCTGCAAGTTTCTGGGCCATGACTCAGACCTAGAATGACATGGCTGGCTGAAGTCAGCACATTGGCTAATAAGTTATGACGAAATCACTGAGCGGACCGCCAGTCCGGCCAATGTAACCCCTTTGCCCTTTTTGTAGCATGCCATTGCAGCGTGTCCTAGGATCCTCTGCTTGGAAAAGCCCCTTCTGAGTGCTCCCTCCTTCCAACCCCCCTCCATCTTACTGGTCACGATTTGGGAATCAGGTCATCCAAAATCTGATTGACTGATCCTCTACCATCTCTTCAATGGGCTACCAAGGCACCGCGCCAAGGACCGCGCAGCACCTTACGCAGAACAGCTACCTACCGTGAGTTGCTGATCTTCGTAGTCACCCCTCAACGCTCTTGTGACCGCGTATCCAAGGTCTATCCGGTATTGGTCAGACGCGGTACAGAGACGCATTGATTTCGTAGATAACATCCTCCAACAGGTCCCACCTTCCACCCTCAACGATGCACTAGCGTTACGCCTCGTAAACCGAGAGATGTCCGCTATTTTCGCTGGCCCGTTCCGCATCATTGGCAGCCGCCGTAATGCACTGACCCGGAGCTGCCGCATCCCACCAGAGATCCTCGGCGAGATCTTCCTTCACTATCAGCTCTCCTCTTCCTCGTTCAGCTTCCCCTCCCAGAATGGTAGGGAAACGTTCTCTGCCCTCTGCAGCACGGTGCTGTGGTGGGTCCCTGCAGTCGCGCATGTCTGCCACCACTGGCGCATCGTTGCGTTTGGAGACCCGAGGTTGTGGTCCAACATTGCGTTGCACTTGGGGCGCACCTGGGCCCTACGCATGCTCACACTCTCTAAGGCAGTGCCCATTACCATTGCGATGACCGACCCGCACCCGTGTGAGGCATCTCTTAGGCCTTTCTTCTGGGCTCGGCTCCCGAAACCAGGGCCTCCGAAGCTCGACCCACACAAGGTGCTCGTGGAACACCTCTTTCATATCCGGGAACTTAAACTCTGCGCGTGTTCATGCACCGCGCGCCGCTGGGCGAGCCTACTGCAGACCGCAGCGCCGCTCCTGGAGACCCTCTTGTTGCGCATCGACCTGCATCGATCAGTTTTACGTCCAAACACCCCCATCGCTCTCCCCGACAACTTTCTCGCAACGCATCCGCGCCTCCGCCGCATTGTCCTGGAGAACGTATTCCTCTCCAGCTGGGCACTCGACTCCCTACCACTCGCTCACCTCACTTCCCTCACCATCACCGCTCTCGACCCGCGCCACACTATGGAGCCCTCCACGCCCGTCACGCCAACACGTGAACAGCTCCTTGAGTGTCTCCTTCTCATGCCTGCACTGCAGGAGCTCCGCCTCGAATACTGCCTTCCACACATCTCTCCTACATACTCGCCCCGCACTGCATCCCTCTCGCGCCTCCATACCCTCACGTTGCGTGATCGGGTCGACAGGTGCCACCAAATACTCTCCCAGCTCGATATTCCGCCTGTGGCGAGGGTAAGGTGTGCTGCTGGTCCATGCATCCACGTTCCGAGCTGGACTGCCTTCAAATACTCCCCCTACTCTCCGCGCATCTATCCCGCACCTGCTCCGTCGTCTCCACTAACGACAGGTACCACTCACGGCACGGGCGGCCCGCGCGCTCTCACGCTCTCCTCTGCGCCCTCGGATCATGACGACCACACGCTCTTCGTGTTGTGTGCCTGGCGGGCATTTACCCGGCTGACCGTTGCAGAAGACCGCGAGCGGTATTACGGACCCAAGGGTGACCCGGACGTGCGACTTGAGTGCGAGTGGGACGCCGGAGACCCAGAGGTGGAGCGCAGCGCCTTGCTGCGGGCGTGCGCGGGCATCCCCGTCGCGGAATTGCGCGCGCTCAGCCTGCGAGCAAGCACCGCGGTGTGGTCAGCGGGTGATTGGTACGACACGTTCGTGAATTGTCCGGAGATCACGCACGTCTTGGCGTACGACGCGCTGGGCGAGAGCTTACTCAATGCACTCGGACCGACCTCTGGCATCAGCCACGACACCGGCATCAACATCGACGTTGACACCGATGAGGACGACGACTACGACAACAATGGCGGTGACGACGATGACAGCAACAGCAATGGTGACAACATCAACGCCAACGACAACGACAACAATGAAAACAACGACAACGATAGTGCACCGCTCTTCCAGGAGCTGGTATCGCTCACGCTGGTTGGGATCGACTTCATGCGTGGGAGCGAAACGGCATTGGATGCGCTCTTTGTTGCGATGGATTGGCGGCAAGCGAGCCCCTTGTGCGTGACCATACTGGATCGCATCGAGCTGCGCGCATGCACCATCGAGGACGAGGAGGTTGACCGTCTGAAGGAGTTCGCCTCTGTCGTTGTGTGGGACCCGGACACAGACGCGGATAGCTGGCTAAATGATCCGTGGATGATTTTGGCAGAGGAAGAAAGGGATGACGATGATGAGGATATCGAGTGACGTCTGTCTTTTTTTTTTTCTTTAGGTGGCCTCCATCCCCAACGCGAACAGGTGCTTAGTCGCGTTGCCGGGTTTCTCAAAGTTGCACGTTTTGCTATTGCCAGCGACATGTCCCTCCCTCCCACCCCCCCGATCCTCAGAGCTAGAGACACAACCCACATTTCCCCATCATCTCGATGCCACCAACTGAGTCGATTGGATCTTGGCGCATGCCAGGCGGATCTCACAAACCAACCGGCTTAAAGGCTCAGTGAACGGGCGATCGATGCAACGCAACGCGGAGCGTAACACGAGCTTCAATCCATCACCGTGGCTAATACGCGCGAGTGCAACATCCCTAGTACTCTAGAAGGGAGATAGTCGATGAGTACAATCAAGAGCGTCTGGAATCTGTTCATGCGATGTTCTCACTCAGGGTTCGACGCCATCTATTTGTTCGAGAGCTGCCCTCGCATCGTCTTGCCGCATCTTCATAGTTCGCATTCACTATGTAGCGCAGCAACTACGGAGAGACAACGTTATTAAAAATGTAGGCGTGTTGTGATACGCCTACGACTAACGTTTAGGTATATACATAGCTTATGACACCGGGTCTATGATAGGCGTTTCTATCGTCAAATGTCTTTACTTAGGCTTATGCGAAACAGCTATGGTATTTTCTACAGTTACAGACCCTATCACATGCGTCGTCTGTGAGTCCCAGTCCGGTCTTGGTTGTGCTCCCTCAGGGGGTGTGAAAAGGAGGAGGTGAGGTCGAACGATCAAGAAAAGGAGGACGTTGATGGCACCGGAAAGGTTGAACATCATAAGACCGAAAAAGGTAGCTGCTGAAGGCACGCTCTTGTGACCGAAATGCAGCCAGCGGGAAACCGAGAGTGGAATCACCATGAGGGAGTACGCTAGCGGGTAGCTGGACAGTGTATCAGCTGCGTTCGCGACAAAATGACCAGGACATACAAAAGGATTCCCAACGTCGCTCGCCTCTTTGAGTACTCAGAGTCCGCAACGTCCGACTTGACCAAGCGAATTTTGTACCATTTCTCGCCATCAACAGACAAGTTGCCCTTCATCCAGAAATGCAGCGGGACGTACATCACCAAAGAGGCAAATAAAGCGATCCACATCCAAACGTATTCACCGGCCAAGCGCTCCCTATTGTACTTGGGACCAATCCAGCACCAATACTAACCAGAACGTGTCAGTAGTGGATCCACGGCGATGAGAAGAACCGGGCTATGTACAGGCGTAGGCTTCTCAAAGTCCTTGTGAATCCCATTGCTGATACCGACCCAGAGCACGACGAAAAGACATGTGAAAGCAACGATCCCAAAAGCAAAGGAACGTGCTTGAGCTCCTACGCCCCATAGAGCCGTCGTGAATGTGTGAATGGTGAGTATCTGGTAGGACCTATATCAGTGCGCAGGTGTGCTATATACGATACATACGAGGGTGAGCAGTGCGACTCCGAGTGCACCCATTTGCTTAATGATACCCTTGTGCCTGTGCAATATGGGCCGGTCGTGACAATCCCATCGTGGGCCCATCGGACATTCAGCATACCGCCAATGGCCTGCAAAATGTCGTATGCAAAAAGGGAGAGCTGTGACGTAGCTCAGATTGGACTTCACGCTAACTGTGAAAATATGGAACAGACCATGTATATGTCAGTGGGAGTCCGCAGCAGCTTCCAATCACCATTTGGGAGGGTCCTTCGATAATGTAGCAGGTTCCTCTGCACATTATTTCGATAAACTGTGACTGGACGGCACAGCCGAAAAGAGATAGAACATACCGCGATCAAAATGAAAACAACGATCAGAGCAGTGAAACTGAGGAAGGATGCTTCAGCTGTCAGCTGCGCGCAATTGAGTGTAAGTCGGTTGGTAGATGAGAGAGCGCTCACAGTCAAGCCAATGCTCTGACCATTTGTCAAGACGGAGGGAGTGGCGTCTAAAAAAGATGGCTTGTTCAAGCTCTGGTGTGCATCACAGACAGTCCCATTGACACCGTCGATTGTTGGCATCTTTCAACCTGATGAAATGGGGCTGAGACCTCAGACAGATCGACAATGAGAGGGAACCGGTCCCGTTTTTAAGAGAGGGGTCGAGTAGCGCTCTCACAGCCATGCTACGACAATTACTCGTAACTGTGCCGGAATAAATAAAAACAAAAAGAAAGACAGTTATTCGCAGTGTTGACATTGGCGTAAGAGCGGGCACCTGCACAACTGGGGCCCGTCAGGACCAGTCCAGACTGGTCCCTGACAGCCTTTCCAATTTTGAAGATGGATGCAGCGAAATGCGGCTGGGAAAAGGCACTCATTCGAAGCTTGAAGGCCCGAACCGCTTTTTCGCTCATGCGAGCAGCTGGTGGTGAATACCACACATTGCAACGCACCTGAGGGAGCAACTTGGAACGCAAGTGCAAACACTAAGACGGCAACGAAACACGGAACGAATTGGCACGTGCATTACGTTTTCCTTCAAAGTCTTGCTAGAATGATGATGTGGAGGGCTGCAAAGCACTGCAAACTGACATGGGAATTCCCAGTGGCGAGGGAGCCGAGGTGCATGTACTGTATGACAGTTCGATCAGTGGACAGTGTGTAGAATTGTACGGTAGGAAGGCACCGAGGAACTGCGCGACGACGACTGCCAAGCTTAGATATATACGGCAGCAGTGAGACATCTAAGTGATGGGCGCGCAGATACTGACGTCGGCCCACGTTTCCCCCATCATCCTTGTCCAACCGATCGCAGTCTCCGAATGCATAGTCCATACCTGTTTGTCGATCTGCCCATCCAGGCTGAGCTGGGTAACCTGGGTTGACGGGATCTAGACGCCATATTAGTAGGACCTTAGGCAGTCAAACCAACCAGCTTCATGGCTCGTGTGAAAGGGCGATCGATGCAATGAGAGACGCAGACTCGGATCATCACATTCCGTCATGACTATTGCTAAGTACAACATTCGGGCATCCCTATCCCAAGGGGGTGAGATAGTCGAGTAACAGACGAGTACTGCAACTTGAACTACAACCATGACTCGGATAGTGGACTAGGCCTGCAAGAGCTTAGTGCACCGACCTTGCCACTGTGCGAGGGGGAGCACTTGGGTTGTCGGACCTGCTTGGCGCAGCCCTCTGTCACCTGTCTTCGAGGATAAGGGTCAGTACAGAGTGCACGGGGACAGGCAATGAGTGTGGTTTGCAGCGATTTCGAACCTGCAAATGCTCTCGTCAGGCGGCTACTACCCTGACCGCTGTCGTTCCGGGGGCATTTAGGGTGCCTACCAGCCTTACGACCTATCAGGGGAGTTGGCCGGTGGCACCTGCCCTGTGCCTAGCATGCCGTGGCGCGGCCCGACCCCCCGATGGGGTGGTTGCAAGTGGGGAGTACACGAGTGGGGAGAATAGGCTTCCTGCTCAGCTCTTAAGGAGCCTGCTACGAGCGCGAGAATACGTGACTAGGTACATAGTAAGTAAAAGTAGCATAAAATGGAATAGAGTAAACTACTAACACCAGCCGTTTGGGAGAAAGGGCTGAGGTCGATTTACTTGAACTATGTTGTCTTTAGATAGAGAGAAAATAAATTTCATAGAGTAGAAAACCAAGACCGCGTCTTACTGGTTCGGCCGGCCCGATGCTCGCGCATGTCGACTCAGACGCGCACCGTGCTAGTGCTCCTACAGGCCCAGCTACGCTTTTCCGGACCCATGTGATACCTGGGGCAAAAATTAGCTGTGAGGCCTCTGTTAGGCCTTTCTTCTGGGCTCGGCCCCCGAAACCAGGGCCTCCGAAGCTCGACCCACACGAGGTACTTGTGGGACACCTCTTTCATATCCGGGAACTTGAACTCGGCGCGTGATCATGCACCGCGCGCCGCTGGGTGACCGTCCTAGAGACCACAGCGCCGCTCCTGGAGACCCTCTTGTTGCGCATCGACCTGCATCGATCAGTTTTACGTCCCAACACCCCTATTGCTCTCCCCGACAACTTTCTCGCAACGCATCCGCGCCTCCGCCACATTGTCTTGGAGAACGCATTCCTCCCCAGCTGGACACTCAACCTACTACCACTCGCTCACCTCACTTCCCTCACCATCACCGTTCACGACCCGCGCCACACTATGGAGCCCTCAGCGCCCGTCACGCCAACACATGGACAGCCCCTAGAGTGTCTCCTTCTCATGCCTGCACCCCAAGAGCTCCGCCTCGAACACTGCCTTCCCCGCATCTCTTATATACTCGCCCCGCACTGCATCCCTCTCGCGCCTCCATACCCTCACATTGCGTGATCAGGTCGACAGGTGCCACCAAATACTCTCCCAGCTCGATATTCCGCCTGTGGCAAGGGTGAAGGTGTACTGCTGGTCCATGCATTCACATTCCGAGCTTGACTGCCCTCAAATACTCTCCGCGCATCTAAAGCAGAAGAAATCAGGAACCCACACCCCTTATGTAAGCGATCTGACCCCCTCCGCCGCCGAGCCTAATCCTCCTACACAACACCAAATCCATGGGTTTTGTTCTGATGAGAATTTAGGGAACCCTGTTAGCTCTCATCTGGTCAAAGGATTTTTTTAATTTCTCAAAATTGAGGGTACAGTAGGGTCTGGAAACTTTTTTTTGTAAATCAAGTTGTAAATAGCATTTTTTACTGTTTCCGAGTCAAAGGAAGCAATGTTAAAAATTGTGTCCAATGGATTTGTCAAGTCACATGACCTAAATATGTGATGAACACACACCGACAACATGGTTCTGTCTTTGCGTGCACAAACTGAGAAAAGGCGTTGACTAATACTTAACGATTTTTCATTGTCTGTAATGAGAAAATTATTTTATTCAAACATTATGTCCATCCAAGGATTATATTGTTGTGAAAAAACTCAATGTTTTTCCCTGAAATAAATCATAAGTGACCATTGTTCTCAATAAGCTGAACGTTAAGTTTTTTCACAGTGTGATAATTCCCGAATGGACTTAAAGTTTAATTAGAAATTACTTTTTAATTATGGATTGTGTAAAATCATTAAGTATTAGTCACTGCTTTTACTCAGTTATTCGTGTGAAAAATGGAATTATGTTGTCGGTGACTGTTGAACAAAATACTGTCTACAGGCAAAGCCCAAGAAATGCCCCAAAAGTCCCACATAAAACTTGCCCAGGCCCACAGTGTCAAAATGGCACATCATTCCCTGCATCCCTTGAGTGCAAGATAAGATCCCCTGTGGCAGGATCTAGTCTTTGAATCCATTATTGTGCACCTGAGGGTAGAATACCCTATGTAGCGGTATGACTATCAGCTCATGTAAAACAATTACTAGTTACATAGAACATAATATCAGTTGTACCCCTCACATTACCGGTTTGATCCCTCATATTTTCGCATTTTTTTTTTTTTTACACACCCTACCCCTGAAATTCGTCAAACCCTAACCTAGGGTTGGAGATTACATAAGGGGTGTGGGTTCCTGATTTCTTCCGCCTTATCTCCATCATCTCTGCTCTGGTACCGCGCGCTCTCACGCTCTCCTCTGCGCCCTCAGATCATGACGACCACACGCTCTTCGTGCTGTATACCTGGCGCGCATTCACCTGACCGTTGCAGAAGACGGAGAGCGCTACTTCGGGCCCAAGACTGACCCAGATGTACGACTCGAGTGCGGGTGGGACGCCGGAGACCCGGAGGTGAAGCTGTGAAGCGCAGCGCCTTGCTGCGGGCGTGCGCGGACATCCCCGTCGCGGAATTGCGCGCGCTCAGTCTGCGAACGAGCACCACCGTGTGGTCCGCGGGTGATTGGTACAGCACGTTCGTGAATTGTCCGGAATCACGTACGTCTTGGCGCATGACGTGCTGGCAGAGGCATCAGCACGGACACCGGAATCGACATCGACACAGATGAAGACAACAACGACGTCAGAGACAACGACAACGATAGCGCACCGCTCTTCCAGGAGCTGGTATCGCTCACGCTGGTTGGGATCGACTTCATGCGTGGGAGCGAAACGGCATTGAATGCGCTCTTTCGTGCGATGGATTGGCGACAAGCGAGCCCCTCATGCGTGACTACGCTAGACCGCATCGAGCTGCGTGCGTGCACTATCGAGGAGGACGAGGTTGACTGTCTGAAGGAGTTCGCCTCTCGTTCTGTAGGACCCAAAAAATAGACGCGGATAGCAACACGAACTTCGATCTACGAGTACAACATTCCTAGTGTCCCGGGATGATGAGATAGTTGATGAGCCAAGTGTGCCCAGAATCGGCTCTTGTGATGTTCACAGGCTCGGCCCGACACAGTTTGTCGACATCTTTCCCTCGCACTGACCTACCGCATTTTCATGGTTCATGTTCCCATGTAACGTAGCAACAGTAGAGATAACGTCGTTAAAAATGCCAGACGTGTGAAATTCCGAGGAGTGGATACATATGATTTCTATGATAGGCGTTTCTGTCGTCAAATGTCCACAAGAATTTTTGCTTAGGCATCGGCGAGACAGCCATGGTATTTTCCATAGCTACATTCGTCACCCTATCTCACACGTCGTTACTTGCTGACTCGGTTCGTGCTTGATCATATCGGGGAACATAGTAGTACTGATATCTGGTTCCACGCTAGACTCGCCGCCAGGCTCCTTATGTGGTTTGAAGAGAAGGAGGTGAGGTCGGACGATCAAGAAAAGGAGGACGTTGATGGCACCTGAAAGGTGGAACATGATATCGCTGAAAAAGATAGCCGCCGAAGGCACATCCTTGTGCCCGAACTGTAGCCAACGGGAAACCGAGAGTGGGATCACCATGAGGGAGTACGCTAGTGGGTAGCTGGACAATTTATCAGCTACTGGAGGCCTGCGATTGCGAAAGAATGGCCAAGACGTACAGAAGGATTCCTAAAGTCGCCCGCCTCTTCGAGTACTCAACGTCCGACTTGACCAGACGGAATTTGTACCACTTCTCGCCATCGACAGACAACTGGCCCTTCATCCAGAAATACACCGCAACGTACATTACAATAGAGGCAAATAAAGCAAACCATATCCATACGTATTCACCAGCTAGGCGCTCCTTATTAGAACCAATCGAGCACCAATACTAGCCGGAAGGTGTCGACGGTGAATTGCGGCAATGGTAGCGATGAGAAGACTGAAACTACGTACGGGAGTAGGCGTCTCGAACTCCTTGTGAACTACATTGCTGATACCGGCCCAGAGCGCCACGAAAAGACACGTCAAAGCAACGACACCGAAAGCAAAGTAACGTGCTTCAGCCCCTACGCCCCATAGAGCTATCGCGAATGTGTGGACTGTGAGTATCTGGTAGGGCCCGCATCAGTGCGCAGAGGAGCGAGAAACGACACTGGCGCGTACGAGAGTGACTAGTGCAACTCCGAGTATACCTATGTGCTTGATGATTCCCTGTGCCTTGCAATATGGGCCCGTCGTGACGATCCCGTCATGGGCCCATCGGATATTCAGGATACCCCCGACGGCCTGCACAATGTCATATAGAAGAAGGGAGAGCTGTGACGTGGCTAGAATCAGACTTCACGCTAGCTGCGAAAAAAAACATAGAGCGGACCATGTATATGTCAGCGGGTGTCCGTAAGAGCTTCCAGTCACCATTCGGGAAGAACTTTCTATAGCGTAGCAGGTTCCTCTACACAGTATTATATAGACTGCACAGCCGAAAAAAGATAGGACATACCGCGATTAAAATAAAAATGACAATGACAGCACCTAAACTGAGGAAGGACGCCTCTGCTATCAGCTGCGCGCGACTGAGTGTAAGTCGGTTAGCAGATGAGAGAACGCTTACAGCCAAGCCGACGATCTGACCACTTGTCAAGACGGTGGAGTTGGTGTAGATTGAAAGGGATTGCTCGTTCTTCTGTGCATCATAGGCAGTCCCATTGACGTTGTCGGGTGTTGACATCGTTCGACCCGATGAAATGGGGCTGAGACCTCAGATAGATCGATAATGAAAGGTAACTGGTCCGACATCTTTAAGATAGTGTTAAGTGGGGCTCTCACAGCCATATGATGATATTTATCTCTAATACCGACGTTGATACGAGAGCGGTGCAAGGAATGGGCGCCTAAATATACTTTGAAGTTTGAAGCTTGAAGTTAGAATCTCGAGGCGTTGAACTTGAGGATTTTTTTCATATGGACAGCTGGTAGTAAATACCACACATTGCGACACATGACCTTCCTGCAAGAGCGACCCAGAGCGCAAGTGCAGATGCTAAAATGGCGACGAGCTACAGAACGAATTGACACGCGCTACGTTTGCGGAGAGGGGGCCGAGATGCAGTTACGGGGAACATCGGGAGCTTCAATCAGCGGACTGTATGTGATAGGGAGGTACTACATCAGTGCAGAAGGGACGGCGACTTCCGAGCTTCGATATATGGTAGTGGGATGTCCAAGCGCAAATACCGACGACGACCCAAGTTTTCCCCGTCATCTCGATCCAGCCAATCGCAGTCTTCGAACGCATAGTCCATAGTCACACTACCTGTTCATTGATCGGCGAATTTACCTGTCTGCGTGCTTCTTGGACCATTTATGCTAGCATCTAGGTTGACGGGATCTACAAGTAGACGCCATACTAGTACCAATACTAGTAGGACCTGACAAACCAGCTCGGTGGTCCATGTGAAAGGGGGATCGATGAAATGCGACGCGGAACAGAACATGGACCCCAATTCACGACTATGGCCGACACACACGTCGGAGTACAATACCCCTAGTGTCAGGAGGTGAGACAGCAGATGGGCACAACCAAGAGTCCCCCGAATCAGCTGATGCGATGTTCCCAGTTGAGGCTGTAGAGACCAAGGTAGAGACATGGCGCAGGGAAACTCGTATTGCAGGGACACATGCCAATGAGGGTTCAGAGTAGAGCCTGGCTCGGAGCGTAGTATGAGCTATACCAAGAGCTATACTGCGGTAACTTAATCATATCAATGTATCAACGTATCAACGTAAACCTAATAGAACGATTATTTAATACTTCTGGCGAGGTCCCAAAAAAGGTCACGTGTTCATATCTTGCTCCCGGGCAGTTGCGTATTTTTCGCAGACTTCCCACGCGCCGGTCCGCTTTCCCGTCGAACACGAATTAAGTCTCCACTTCAACACTTCGTTTTCTTTCGAAGTAAAGTCAAATAGTTAGCTAATAAATGTGATTACATGAACGCTTTTTGGTTCAAGTCAGGTGATTGAGTAAAGCACAAAAAAGGAATTACATTAACTAATCAAAACAAGTATGCGTTTTTTTTACACAAGTCGGTATTCTAGTGTGTAATCAGTATTCTAGTGTGTGTAATCTACTGTGTGCTGGGGTAGTAAGGTTGGGAGGGGGGGAAGTAGCTATAAGGCAAGTACATTGGGTATGTCGTGTGATACGGGACCTGAGAATACTGTAACGCTACCACGGCGTTTAGCTCGACTTGAGCTCGTATAAAGGCGTTCACGACTTAGCTGGTGGTCGACACGTGCGCAGTGTCTCAACGATCCCGTAGAATACTACTAAGGCGACCCAAAGTACGCGTCCCAGTAGCACTAAGGCAACCCCGACTTGTCGTGTCGAAAGGGCCAGGGTCTTAGACTCGAAGGTCAAGACTTATCGCAGGCGCTCCCCTCTAGAGGCGAGAAGGCGTGAAAGCCCAAATAGAAGAGGAGAGATAAAGTGGTATTGAGAAGAAGACCAAGATAGCGATCCTTGGTCTTCGCAGCCCACTATATATACAGATTGTAGAGGTAGCTTTAAAGCTCCTCTTGAACGTAACGACTACTAGCAGTAATAGCTCGAACCCTACTACTGCTGTACTAGTAATGAGTCATGCTAGCAATCACATGCTAACACAACGTGCTGACTGATCCACATGTCCGTGACTAATTTCTACTTACTAACGTAGCCACAACCGTATAGTAAGAGTCCACTTCACCAATCCGTATCGTATGATGAGTCCATGAAAGCTCGACCGCGACATCACCCCCTTTTCAGCCGCGGCGCCCACGACGCCGGCGAAGGCGCGGTCCCGACATCCATCCCGCCTGCACCTCCTCGATCCTTTCCAGCGCATTAGCCATCTCCAAGCGGAACTTACTGCGCGTCATTTCCCCCCGAATTCCTCCGAGCGCGGCGGCCAACTGGTGGAGTCGTTGCTCCATCCGCTCGGCCTCGTACGCGTAGGCGCGGTAACGGTGCACCTCCGCTCGGAGACTCACGTCGTGCAGCTCGCCGACGGCGCGATCGAGGCGGGGGCGGTCGTGGTAGCCCCCGGCGAACAGGGCCATGTCTTCCTGAGGGTAAACCTCCTTCCCAGTGGCCTTGACCTGGGGCTCGGCGTAGAGCGGCTGCGAGTACACCTTCTCGCTGTCGGGGATGAGGCCGAGGACGATGGGATCGGCTCCCATGATGACTTGTACGTACGCCGCTTGACGCGTCACCCTCTGTCCGTCGGTGATGGGGAAGTGTATGTAATCCTCCCCGCGGTTGTACTTGTATCCGTGGGGAGGTGGACCGAGCTCGGCGTGGCGGAGTCGGAAGAGGGGGAACGGCGGGGGTGCGTCGGCTCGCACGCCGCCGCGGTAGAGGGGGCGACCGTTGGTGTCGCAGGCATAGGGGGTTTCGCGTGGGTCATCAGTGTCTGTGGCCGTGGAAATGAGAGGGTGCTCAGCTGGATAGTGGTCCGCTAAGCTCCCTCGGACTTGTCCGAGGACTGTCTCCTCGCCTCTTCGCGCTCCTTCTTCGCCCGCATCCACTCGCGCCTCCTCCGTAGCGCCTCCCGATGCCTCTCCGCCGCTTTCCGTAGCTGCTCCCGCTGCCAGTTCTCCGCCGTCTCCCGCCACTTCTGTTCCTTCCATCGCTCCCAATCGACCGTCGGCTGTGTCTTGGGCTTCTTCCTCGGCTCTATACTCGACTCGTACTGGGACAGGTCGAGATGGGGAACGCTCAAGCTCTGGGAGAGCCTGGCGAAGCCGATCGACTTCGGCCGTCGTGAATGGCACCTCGTTGATGCGCTGGCCGTCCTGGGAGAGGATCCACCAGGTGGCGGGGTTGTTGGTGTCGTCGTTGTAGGAGGCGGGGATTGTCGACTGGAGGGCCTCGACGACCTCTTGGTAGGTGAGAGGTCCCGCGTTTCGGGCAACGCGAGCGAGGGCATCGGCGGAAGAGGAAACGGACATTGTTGTGAGTATGGAAGAGATGAGGGAGCCAGTGTGACGATGATGGAGAGGGGATAAGGACGAGTCCTGCGTCTGCCCTGCTTTTAAGCTGCTCGCGAGTCGGGGATTCAGTGATTGGTACTCAGCTATCGCCTCATCTGCAAACACGTCGTCCTTATCGACCCACTGATTCTCCGAGTCGGGGTACCCCTTCCATTTGATCAGGTACTGAAGACGCTTCTTCCTGCCGAAATGCCGATGGTCTAGAACCTTCTCGACCTCGTATTCCTCTTGTCCTTCTACTAGATCCGGTGGCGGTCGTTGGAAATTCGGTCCGTGTACCAGCGTCTCGCGATAAGGTGTGAGAAGATCGATATGAAACACGGGGTGTATGCTCCACTGCGCGGGAAGTTCCAATTGATAGTTTACCGGTGATAGGATACGTGTGACTTTGAAGGGGCCGTGTCGTCTTGCTGCTAGCTTCGGCGTTGGTTGATTGGTCCTAAGGTGTCGACCTTCCAGCCATACATAGTCTCCGATTTGGAATCTGGGCGTATCTCGGTGTTTGACCCACATGGACTGCGCCCTTTTGATGAGTTCCTGGGCTTCCCTTCGCGATTCTCGGAACTGTTCTATCCTTGTGGTGACCTGCGGGATGGGAGATGGCTTATCGAGCCAATCAGCGCGTGGATCGTATCCCATAAGGAGGGAAAACGGAGACTTCCTTGTTGCCTCGTGTTGCCAGTTGTTGTGCGCGAACTCCGCTATTGGCAGAAGGGCCGCCCAGTTATCTTGGCGCTCGTTCGCCCAGAAGCGTAGATATTGTTCCAGCCACTGATTGGTGCGTTCCGATTGTCCGTCGGTTCTGGGGTGGTACGCCGTGGAAATATTCTGTTGGATTCCCAAAATCCGACATAGTTCCCTTGTGAACTTAGAGGCGAATCGAGGGTCCCAGTCGCTGATGATCTTCGATGGTAGGCCGAATCGCTTGAAGACGTGGGTGGCGTAGAGTCCTGCCGTCTCTTCTGCTGTGATTTCCTCGTTGCAAGGGATGAATATGGAGGCCTTGCTGCAGTCATGATCTGTCACGGTCAGGATGGAGTCGTACCCTTGGGATGTTGGAAGCTTGGTGATGAAGTCGAGGGCGATGGTTTCAAATGGTAATGCGTCTTCCTTTGGCGTGATGGGTACGAGTGGGGCCTTTGTGGGGTGCGTGTTGACCTTGTGACGTTGGCATTCAGCGCATCCTTGTACGAAGTTGCGGACATCGAGTTTCAACTCCGGCCACCAATATCTTCTTTCTACTAGCCTCATGGTTCGTGCGATTCCAGGGTGTCCGTGCACCGGAGGGTCATGATGGGCGGCGATGAGCTTTCGTTTCTCGTCCAGTGATCCTGTGATGACGTACTTCCCTTGTCGGTACCATGCTCCATTTATGAACTTCAGTTGTTGGGAGTCCACCCAATACCGTAGTATGATCTCAGCTTGTGGGGGGTCTTGTTCCGCTTGTACCATGACTGTTCGTGCGAAGACATCTTCCGGTAATACCACCACGTTTTCATTATCCCGTTCTCCTTGGTCGTAATCAGGTCGTCGGGACAGCGCGTCTGCTCGACCGTTCTTTTTCCCTGGGATGTGATGAATTTCGAAGTTGTATTCCATGAGCTCGAGTACTTCCCTTGCGACTCTCCTGCTTATCTTCTGTGGTAGTTTCCAGTACTGGAGATTCATATGATCGGAGTAGATCTTGATCTTATGCGGTGATCCAGCCAGCAGTGGTCTCCAGTGTCTGAGGGCTTTGACTATTGCGAGGAGCTCTAGGTCGTAAATATCATAGTTCCGCTCCGCTTCGTTGAGTGTTGCCGAGTAATATCCTATTGGGTGTCGCTTGCCGTCTTCCTTTTTCTGGAGTAGCACTGCGCCGGTTGCGAATCCTGAGGCATCCACTTCGAGTTCAAACGGGTCGTCTAGTTTTGGATGCGCAAGTACCGGTTCTTCCGTGACCAGGGCTTTGAGTTTACGGAATGCCTTGTCTTCTTCATCTGTCCATCTCCACTCCGTGTCTTTCCTCGTGAGTTTGTTGAGTGGTTTGGCATGTGTTGCGAAACCGCGAATGAAGAGTCGGTAAAAATTGCAGAAGCCTAGGAATGAGCGGACGTCACGGACCTTAGTTGGCGTGGGCCAGTCTTTGATGCCTGAAATTTTTACCGGGTCCATGCGTGTTACCCCCTTTTCAAGGATTACCCCCAGGTAATCCATTCGCGGTTTGTCGAAGAGGCATTTCTCGAGTTTGAAGTAGAGATCGTGTTCCATAGCCACTCGTAGCACGTCGCGGACCGCTTCTTCGTGTTCCTTTTGCCCGGCTGGATGCCTAGTTGCAATGCCGATGTCGTCCATGTATACACGTATGATTGTTCCCTTGGCTTCGTGTTTTGCGATGGTGTCTCGGTAGATGGTGTTCATCATGGTTTGAAACGTCGCCGGGGAGTTGGTGAGTCCGAAGTACATGACTGTGGGCTCGAAGAGACCGTACCGTGTTTTAAATGCCGCTTTGTGTTCGTCACCTTCTCTAATGCGTACGTTGTTGTACCCCCACCTGACATCCAGCTTGGTGTAGGTGTGAGCTTGGCTGAGGTCAGTGATAAGGTCTGAGATGAGTGGTAGCGGGTATTGATTGCGGATGGTGACGGCATTGATCTTCCGGTAGTCCTGTACTGGCCGTAGTTTTCCGTCTTTCTTTTTTATAAAGAAGAAGGATGAGGCGTATGGGGATTTAGAAGGGCGGATGTATCCTTTCTTTAATTGCTCGTCTAGGAATTCCTTGAGCTTGCCATCTTCTTCTTGCGTCATGGGGTAGACTTTGCAGTCGATCGCTAATGGTGTGCCTTCCTTGAATTCGATTGCGTGGTCCCATGGTCGAGAAGGAGGGAATCGGTTGGACGCCTCCTCGCTGAAGATCTTTGCGAACTGGTGGTAAGCGGCTGGGAGTTCAACTTTATCGTGGAATTGCTTAGCTTCGATAGCTAATTCCGTGGCCGTGGTGTGTAGATGGGCTTCCTCCCCCAGTTCCGCTGCTATGCTCTCTTTCTCTTCCGTGGTGATGCTTCCTATGACGTGGTCTTCTTTGTTGGGATTGATGGATCGGATGACGACAGGGAGCATTTTCTCGTGTATGGTAGCGTATCTCCAGTTTATTGTAGGTTCGTAGGTTGCCAGCCAGGGATAACCGAGTACGAGATCTTCGTTTCCTAGGTCCGTGACCAGGAAGCGCATCTTCTGTCTTCGTTGATTAGTTTGTACGTCTAGGTCAATAAAGTGGGTGATACTGCCCGCTTTATTTTCCGTATTGTCGATGTTCCATATTTTCCTAGGATGCTCTAGCTGCTGTAGTCCTAGGCCCATCCTTTTTGCGAAAGAGGGTCGTATGAAGTTGTCCGTGGCTCCGGAGTCTACTAAAGTTCTGATGTCGGCCATTGCGTAATTTGTGCGAATCGAGACTGGAATTCTAAGAGACCGAAAGCGAGTCATGATTACAGAATTACAATTAACCGCCCTCACCCAGGCCGATGGGTTCAGGCGTTCTGAAAACCCTCTTTCCCCCACATTTCTTGGAGGATGAGGTCCTTTACATCATCCGATTCTCCTGCTACTCCTGCGAGCCAGTCCTTGGCTCTTTGTTGCGGTGGTGCGGTGTTAGCCACTCTTGTTTGAGTTGGCGGTTCTTCTTGTGTGTAATAGTCCGTTTCGGACATCCGGCTCGTGCTTGGGCGCGTTCGAGGCTGCTGACAGTTTCGTGAGAAGTGACCTGGACGGTTGCAGTTATAGCAGATTACTGCCCTCATGTCTCGAGGCGGGGCTCCTCCTCTTCTCTCATATCCTCCTCTTTGTGGTCTTGGGATGAAGGGGCGGTTTGGGTCTCCTACCTCCGCCACCCGGGCTCGTGTGCGGTCTGCGGAGGTGTCCATGGCGTTGGGGTCGTATCTGGGCGGTGGCGGTCCCCTCGGTGGTCCCCAGTTAGGGGGTTGCGGTCTCCATCGTGGTTGGGCTGAGGAAGGGGGCGTTTTGGTTTTGAAGTTGTCCAGACGCGCCTTCATGTGTATGTACTGTTTCTGCCTTCGCAGCGCGCATCTCTTCCAGTCTTCGAAAGTATGCGGTTCGTCCAATTCGTAGACTTTCATGAATAGGGCTCGTGGTAACCCCGCGGTGAATCGGTCGATAGTTTGCCGGTCATTCAGATTGTAGTGAGCTTTTCTGGCTAGTTGCTCAAATTTAACTACGTACGCGTCGATGTCTTCTCCTGTCATCTTGATTCCCTTTTGTAGTTCCGCTTGTGCCTGTTCTTCTTCGAGTATGTTTGAAAATCGCTTGGCGAATTCCGCGGCTACATGATTCCACAGTGTCTGGGAGTATTGACTTACTCCTCGTCGTACTTCCCGATTGAGCCATTCGAGGATGGATAGTGTCCATTCGCTGACATTGACTCCTTTTACGTACCCCAGGAAGAGGAGGGATCGTCGGTATTCGTTTTGCATAATGGGGGCGTCGAGATTCATGCCCCAATATACGTGCCATTGTGTAAGGAAGGCCTCGTATTTAGTACGATCTCCGTCGAAGACTGTCGGAGGTTCACCTGATAACCTGTCCGATCCATGTCCTCCTCCTGCCGGAACACCTCCCCCTGGTGGTCCTGGTGGTCCTGGAGGTCCTCCTCCTGGCGGTCGTCCTCCTCCGGGGAATCCCCCACCCGTTGGTCCTTGACCGGGGAATCCTCCCGGTAGTCCTCCTGGTGGTGGTGGGGGTCCTTCTGGTGGGTCCGGGTGGTCCGGTCCTATTGCTCGAAAGAGAGCTGCGTCGTCTGCGGTCATTCTATGTCCGGTGTTCGGGTTGATGGGGTTGAGGATAGCTTCTGCCTCTTCCCTTATGCGTTGTACTTCTTCCATGGCCTGTGTTTCCGTTGCTGTAGCCATGGGGCTTCGAATATGAATCTCTTCTGGGACTGTGATGTGCAGTGACTCAGCTATATGAGCTAGTAGACTCGAGTCGTCTCCTGTTCCTGGTCGTACTTCACTTTCTGTGGCAGTATGTTCTTCCACGTGTTCTTCGTGACTTGATTCTGATGGCGCCTGCTCTCTGGGTTGTTCTTGTTCTTCTTCGCTACTATCTCCGTCTAGTGACCCCCAGTCGTCGCCGTGTAGGTCCCTAGAGTCGATGTCGCAGCGGTAGTTTCTTCCTGCCGGCCTAACGACGTCCCACCGGTTGTCTATCGGGTTCCACGTAATTTCCGTCCAACAGAAGTTGGAGTAATTGAACTCAACTGGTCGGTATCTGATAGCTTCCCCGGGGAAGTCCACAAAGTACCCTGTGTCTCCGCGGTATTCTCTCCACCTAGCCGCGCCTAGAAATCTTCGCGGTACTGATCGTTCTCCTCTTGCTTCAAGGCTGTAGGGTCGGAAGTTCCTCCACTGGTCTCTTGTGGTGAACGCCACGGTTGGATATCTTGGTCTTAATGTAACGCTACCACGGTGTTTAGCTCGACTTGAGCTCGTATAAAGGCGTTCACGACTTAGCTGGTGGTCGACACGTGCGCAGTGTCTCAACGATCCCGTAGAATACCACTAAGGCGACCCAAAGTACGCGTCCCAGTAGCACTAAGGCAACCCCGACTTGTCGTGTCGAAAGGGCCAGGGTCTTAGACTCGAAGGTCAAGACTTATCGCAGGCGCTCCCCTCTAGAGGTGAGAAGGCGTGAAAGCCCAAATAGAAGAGGAGAGATAAAGTGGTATTGAGAAGAAGACCAAGATAGCGATCCTTGGTCTTCGCAGCCCACTATATATACAGATTGTAGAGGTAGCTTTAAAGCTCCTCTTGAACGTAACGACTACTAGCAGTAATAGCTCGAACCCTACTACTGCTGTACTAGTAATGAGTCATGCTAGCAATCACATGCTAACACAACGTGCTGACTGATCCACATGTCCGTGACTAATTTCTACTTACTAACGTAGCCACAACCGTATAGTAAGAGTCCACTTCACCAATCCGTATCGTATGATGAGTCCATGAAAGCTCGACCGCGACACCACATGCTCATCGTGTGTATTGGCCCAACAAAAACTCAGTCTCCGTGGAGCGCAACATCAAGTTCACATCCCCGTACGTTACCGTCACCATTAGTCAACCGCGCATCTTTCCCGCACCGCAGCCTGCCCCGGCACTTGCTCCTCCTGGTCCACCGAGACCTCCCGGACCTCAACAAATTCTTCCCTTACACACTCCAGCACCTTCAAGGCTCGTCACCGCCATTCCACAGGTGCCACAACTCCCCGAAGAAGAAGGCCGCGGCAGTACTCCCCAAGTTCCAGGAGCAATGCCCCCATCCCGGGCATCATCATCTTTACCGCCTCTCACACCTTCGCCTTCCGCTTCGGCACCACCTCAAGAGCCTCCGCCTCCGACCAAGGTCAAGGCCAAAGCAAAAGAACCCCAAGAACCTACGCGCAAGTCAACGCGCATCCCAAAACCAACCTGGAAAGCCGCAGGATTATTCACCGAAGGCGAACCGGATCCGGACCTTGAAGGCCAGCCAAGCGAAACCGCGAAGAAATGGTTCCATCCGGACTGGCTCGGTGACAGCGCCTTGAGCGCATTTGCGACTGACATTGACCCTGTGCCGGAATATGCTTACCTCGCTAACAACGAGGAATTAATGGAGGCGGTCATCAACGATTCCCAAGACGACCCGAAAACACTCTCTCAAGCGCGATCTCGCTCAGACTGGCCCAAATGGCAGGAAGCGATGGATCGCGAAATTGCAACCCTCGAAGAAGCCGGGACTTGGTCGACAGTCCCGAGACCCGTCGGCAAGAACATCATCGGCAGCAAATGGGTCTTTCGCATCAAACGGAAGGCCGACGGCACCATCGAGAAGTACAAGGCGCGCCTCGTAGCGCGCGGATTCACTCAGAAGTTCGGCGTCGATTATTTCGACACCTTCTCCCCAGTCGCGCGGCTCCCAAGCTTCCGTGTCATCCTCGCTATCGCCGCTCGCAACGACTGGGACATCGACACCTTCGATTTCAACGGAGCTTATCTCAATGGAGAACTTGGCGACGATGAAAACATCTATATGCAATCGCCCCCCGGATACGATACTCAGGGGGAGTCAGTCAAATACCTTCACAAATCCCTTTACGGACTCAAGCAAGCCGGACGCAAGTGGTATGACACCCTGCGCCGCGCTCTCATGGACCTGGGTTTCGGCGTCCACAATGCCGATCCCGGCGTTTTCTCCATCTACGATAAAAACCACCTCACCATTCTCGCAGTCCATGTTGACGACTGCATGATTACAGGTAGCTCGAACGAGCTAATTCGAGACTACAAGCGGAAGTTACATTCCCGCTATTCCCTTACCGATCTCGGCCCTATCCACTGGCTCCTCGGCATCAAGATCACCCGCGACCGCGAATCGCAGACCATCTCCCTCACACAGACGTCATACATCGACACCATCCTTTCCCGCTTCTCCCTCAGCGACGCGAAACCCGTCGCTACTCCCATGATCCCCGGAGCATCTTACAGCAAGTCGGACGGCCCTTCCAACACGAATGAAGAGGCCCACATGAAGAAGATTCCTTACCGCGAGGCCGTCGGCAGCCTCATGTACGCAGCCATCGCCACTCGCCCCGACATTACATTCGCCATCTCCACCTTATCACAATTCCTCGACAACCCGGGCGAAACCCATTGGGAAGGCGTCAAGCGCGTCTTCCGTTACCTTGCCGGCACCAAACATCACTCGCTCACCTTCGGAAATGAGCGGCACGACCTTTTGGGATTTACTGACGCAGATGGCACATCCCAGCATCACCGACACGCAATATCCGGCTTCGCCTTCCTCATAGACGGCGGAGCAGTTTCATGGGCCTCGCGGAAACAAGAAATCATCACACTATCCACCGCCGAGGCCGAATACGTCGCCGCCACCCATGCGGCCAAGGAGTGTATCTGGCTCAGGAGGTTGACCGAACCCCTCTTCGGCATCGCTCGGTCCCCCACTACCCTCTACTGCGATAATCAAGCCGCACTCCATCTGGCCACCGAGGACAATTATCACGCTCGCACCAAACACATCGATATCCGCTACCATTTTATTCGACAAACGACTACCGACGGGCACATTAACATCAAGTACTGCCCCACTGAAGATATGACCGCGGACATCCTCACCAAGCCGCTTGCGAAGTACAAGGTTGCGTTGCATTCGCAGAACCTCGGACTCCGTCGAGCGTGAGGGGGAGTGTTGCATTTCGGCACGCTCGACCCGGCCGACTCGAATATACACAAAACATCGCCGCGGCGATAACACGCGGCCACGCAAGAATTCTACCCCTCTTTTACTTCCGAATCCATTTTGCCTCAGACGCTTCAAGTTCCATAGGGGTTCCGCGCCCCTTTTATCTCAGCTCCATTCGCCGACTCCATTACTTTGACTCCTGTTTCATGCCTGTAGTGGCCCGTGCGTCTTTGTTTCTCTTTACTTTACTTTACCTTTATTTCCCTTAAAAACGTATCTACACTGTATAAATATGCGCTCGTATGTACCAGAAATGCCATCCAGTTGTGTTCCTCTCTTCCTTATCGTGTGCCTCTAAATCCCTCTCCAAAGCGAACCTCTAGTTCGCCTTTGTTCATTCGCTCGTGCTCCATCATCTTCGACTTAGCGCCTATTCTCAATTGCCGACTGAACCGGCCCTTCGGAACTCGTGTCACCTGATCGGCTCAACTTAGCCGGATCACCCTGTCCACGCCCCACCTTTGATAACAGTGCAGGCCATCGGCGGTATCCTGAATGTCCGATGGGCCCACGACGGGGTCGTCACGACAGGCCCATATTGCACAGCACAGGGAATCATTAAGCAAATAGGTGAACTCGGAGTTGCATTACTCTCGCTCGTATGTGATGTGTATGGAACCTCTGCGCACTGATGCAAACCCAACCAGATACTCACCATTCACACATTCACGACAGCTCTATGGAGCATAGGAGCTGCAGCGCGTTCCTTTGCTTTCGGGATCGTTGCTTTCACATGTCTATTCGTTGGGCTCTGGGTTGGTATTGGCAATGGAATTCACAAGAACTTTGAGATGCCTACTCCCGTACATTTTTCTGGTTTTCTCATCACTGTATATTCACTACTGACACGTTCTGGTTAGTATTGGTGCTGGATCGGTCCAAAGTACAACGAAGAGCGCTTGGCTGGTGAATACGTTTGGATGTGGATCGCTTTATTTGCCTCTGTGGTGATGTACGTCCTGCTGCACTTCTGGATGAAGGGCCACTTCTCGGTGGATGGTGAGAAGTGGTACAAATTTTGTCCGGTCAAGTCGGACGTTGAATACTCAAAGAGGCGAGCGACGTTGGGAATCCTTTTGTAAGTCCCAGCCATTTGTCGCGAACGAAGCTGATAGGCTATCCAGCTATCCGCTAGCATACACCCTCATGGTGATTCCACTCTCGGTTGCCCGTTGGCTACAGTTCAGTCACAAGAAAGTGCCTTCGGCGGCTACCTTTTCCGGTCTTATCATGTTCAACCTTTCCGGTGCCATCAACGTCCTCCTTTTCTTAATCGTTCGGCCTCGCCTCCTCCTTTTTACACCCCCTGAGGAACTCAGCGAGTCTAAAGTGGAATTTGCCAATCCAAGTATCAGCTCTGCTATATTCCACGATATGGTCGAGCACAACCACTGGCAAAGCCCGCAACGACTGGAAACAGGGCTGGGACCCATAGATGACGTGTGAGACAGGGTCTGTAATGTAGCTGTAGAAAATATATAGCTGTCCGAGTCTCGCATAAGCTTAAGTAAAGGCTGGGGGGCATTTGACGACAGAACCGCCTATTATGTTGAGACGCGACTGATTAAAGTCACATGTCTCGTGGGATATGATTGAGTCATTCCCTTCCTTATATGGTATCTGACCCTTATGGTTAGAATATGGACTTCCGGACTTGTACGGACCGGTTATTGTTTATCTTTATTTTGTAGTTCCTTATTAGGTTCTCCTTGTTCTTATTGTTAAGATACCGGACTCATCCGCTTTAGGCGGTCTTATTGTTCTTTGCCCTCCAATGGCATTTCTCCCTCTGGCGCACAGACCAGGTGTATTTTGTTTGAGTCACCAGTGCGCACAGACCATTCTTAGCTAAGCGTCCTGTATATAAGGTCTGCTATTTTCGCCCTCACACTTCAGAGTTTCTTCAACCTCTGAAGTGTAAGTTCCCTTTACTACTAAGCCTCTCTACCTTACGCTGACACTGTAGTAGATACTTTTGTCTCTTAGGTGTGTAGCGCTGCTATAGAGTTTCTTCAACCTCTGAAGTATACTTTTGTCTCTTAGTTGCCATTGCTTCATCTTGCTGTTAGTGCTGCCAGCTCAACATATTATGGGACTCATATTACTACTATTTACCTGACATTGGTTTGGATTTTTAAAACTGTTGTCTTACCATAGTCGCTGCAATACATGGGACCACGCAGTACGTCACTGCGAGGGGAAGACCTCAAGATGTCTTGGGGGATGATGCATCCTGGAAAGTACTGCTGCGGCCCTTGACTAAACCGTCTACGTTAGGATAATTCTGAATATCACGATTATTTTGGATGAAGATCATCCAAATTAGCTTTCATATCGAGCTATGGTCATCTCCGAGTCTACGGTATCGCCATACGCCTGTGGACGCACGTTTGTCGCAAACTGACGGGTTTGGTTATAATGGGAGAAGTCCTGTGTGGCTAGGAAATCGTCGGGTGACAAGATGCTCCTGTACCTGCGTACAAAGTGCCAGTGGCGCCCATGAATGCTCCCATTCTCCCTTGCGTTCTCCTGCATAACGTTCGACTCGATGTTTCTACAAGAAGCAAAGCGCTTTTAGGTTCAAGCTATGTGCCATGTCCTCGTCCCTGTGTGGTTCGTGGGTGATTGGTACAAGTACCGTACAACACTTGTATAACACGTTCGTGAATTGTACGGAGATCACGCACACCTGTGCTGGCTGAGAGCTTACTCAATGCGCTCGGGCCGACCTCTGCATCAGCGCATCAGGAGCTGGTATCGCTCACGCCGTCGACTTTATGCGTGGGAACGAAACGGCATTGAATGCACTTTTGATGCGATGGATTGGCGACAAGCGAGCCCCTTATGCGTGACTACGTTGGACCACATAGAGCTGCGCGCATGCACCATCAAGGACGAGGAGGTTGACTGTCGGTAGGACCCGATAGCTGGCTAAATGACCCATGGACGATTCTGGCAGAAGAGGAAAGGGACGACGATGGTGAGGATGTCGAATGACGCCTGGCCTTGTTTCTTCAGGTTGCATCTATCCCCAGCGCAAACGGATTGTTTAATCGCGTCGCCATGCCAGGTTTCTCAAAGCTGTATCATGTGTTATCGCCGATCCTCCCCCCGACCAGAACTAGAGACATGGCCAGCATTTCCCGTGTCGTCCTGATGCCAGTAGCTGGGGTTGACGGGATGTGAGCGCATGCCAAGAGAGCCTTACAAACCAACTAGCTTAATGACCCAGCGAATACCAGTAAGTGATCGATACAATATGACGCGGAGCATAACACAAACTTCAATCCATGACTATGGCGAACACATCCGAGTGCAACATCCCTAGTATTCTAGAAGGGAGATGGTCTACGAGTACAATCAAGAGGGCCCGGAATCAGCTCACACCATGTTCCCAGCTGGGGCTCGACACCATCTATTTGTTCGAGAGCTTCCTTCGCACCGACATGCCGCATCTCCATAGTTCACATTTACTATGTAGCGCAGAAAATATGAAGAGACAACGTTATTTAAGGTGTGGGCGTGTGAAATGCCTACGACTAACGTCTAGGTAAATACATAGTTTATGACCCCGGGCCTGCGATAGGCGTTTCTATCGTCAAATGTCTCCCAACCTCACTGAGGCTTATGCGAGACAGCTATGGTATTTTCTACAGTTACAGACCCCATCACACGCGTCGTCTGCGAGTCCCAGTCCGGTTTTGGTTGTGCTTCCTCAGGGGGTGTGAACAGGAGGAGGCGAGGTCGAACGATCAAGAAAAGGAGGACGTTAATGGCACCGGAAAGATGGAACATCGTAAGACCGAAAAAGGTAGCCGCCGAAGGCACGCTCTTGTGACCGAAATGCAGCCAACGAGCAACCGAGAGTGGAATAACCATGAGGGTGTACGCCAGTGGGTAGCTGGACAGCTTATCAGCTGCGTTCGCGACAAAATCACCAGGACATACAAAAGGATTCCCAACGTCGCTCGCCTCTCTGAGTATTCAACGTCCGACTTGACCGGACGAAATTTGTACCACTTCTCACCATCGACCGAGAAGTGGCCCTTCATCCAGAAATGCAGCGGGACGTACATCACCACAGAGGCAAATAAAGCGATCCACATCCAAACGTATTCACCGGCCAAGCGCTCCCCAGTGTACTTTGGGCCGATCCAGCACCAATACTAACCAGAACGTGTCAGTAGCGAATCTGCGGCAATGAGAAGACCAGAAGCTATGTACAGGCGTAGGTATCTCAAGGTCCTTGTGGATTCCATTGCTGATACCAACCGAGAGCACGACGAAAAGAGATGCGAGAGCGACGATCCCAAAAGCAAAGGAACGTGCTTGAGCTCCTATGCCCCATAGAGCCGTCGTGAATGTGTGAATGGTGAGTATCTGGTAAGGTTTACATCAGTGCGCAGGTGTGCCATATACGATACATACAAGAGTGAGCAGTGCAACTCCGAGTGCACCCATTTGCTTAATGATACCCTGTGCCGTGCAATATGGGCCTGTCGTGACAATCCCATCGTGGGCCCATCGGACATTCAGCATACCGCCGACGGCATGCACGACGTCGTATGAAAAAAGGGAGAGCTGTGACGTAGCTAAGATTAGACTTCGCGCAAGTTGTGAAAACATGGAGCAGACCATGTATATGTCAGTGGGAGTCCGCAGAAGCTTCCAATCACCATTTGGGAGGGTCCTTCTATAATGTAGCAGGTTCCTCTACACATTTATTTTGATAAACTGTGACTGGGTGGGGGCACAGCCGAAAAGAGATAGAACCGTGACATACCGCGATCAAAGTGAAAATAACGGTCAGAGCACTGAAACTGAGGAAGGATCCTTCAGCTGTCAGCTGTGTGTGACTGAGTGTAAGTCGGGTGGTAGATGAGAGAACACTCACAGCCAAGCCAATGCTCTGACCATTTGTCAAGATGGTGGGGTTGACGTCTCGAAAGGCTTGCATGTTCTGGTGCACATCACAGACAGTCCCATTGATGCCGTGGAGTGGTGACATGTTTCGGCTTGATGAAATGGGGCTGAGACCTCAGACAGATCGATAATTAAGGGGAACTGGTCCGACATTTTTAAGAGAGGGTCGAGTAGCGCTCTCACAGCCATGCAACAATATTTACTCGCAACTGTCCCGGAATAAATATATTTCAAAAAAAAAAAAACAAACAAACAGTTACTCGCAGTGTAGATGTTGGCGTGAGAGAGTGCATCTGCAGGGCCTGTCAGGAACCAGTCCAGACTAGTCCCTGGAAGCCTTTGACGAGCTCCAATTGTATAGATGCGCGCAGGAAAAAGCCGCAGGGAAAGGCACTCATATTCGAAGCTTGAGGCCATGGGCTTGAGGGCCTGAACCGCTTTTTCACACACACGAGCAGCTGGTGGTGAATGCCGCACATTGCAACGCACCTGAAAGAGTAACTTGGAACGCAAATTCAAACACTAAGATGGCAACAAAAACACGGAACGAATTTGCACGTGGCACTTGACGCGTTACGTGTCCTTCAAAGTCTTACTAGAACGACGATATTGAGGGCTGAAAAGCACTGCAAACTGACATGAGAATAGATCCAAATAAGACAAAAAAAAAAAAAAAACTGACAGCGGAGTTCTCAGTGACGCGTGACGAGGGTGCCGAGGTGCACTTACTGTATGACAGTTCGATCAGTGGACAGTATGTGGAATTTTACGGTAGGGAGGCACTGACCAGCGTAGAGAGCGCAGAGAGGACAATGACTGTCAAGCTCGGATTTACATGCCAGCAGTGAGACATCAAAGACTCAAAGTGATGGGCGCGCAGATAGTACTGATGTTGGCCCACGTTTTCCCCACTACCCTGGTCCAACCGATCGCAGTTTCCTAACGCATAGTCCATACCTGTTCGTTGATCCGCGGATTCACCTCGGTCTGCATGCTCCATGGACTATTGATGCCAGCAGCCTGTACGTATTCCTTCTGTCGCTGTAGCGCCACCCCTCCAGGCTGAGCTTGGCCGACGGGATATAGACGCCATACTAATAGGACCTCAGGCTGTCAAACCAACCAGCTCGGTGGACCATGTGAACAGACGATCGACACAACGCGAAGACGTAGATCGTCGCGTTCGATCATGACTGTGGCAAAGTACAACATTCGGACATTCCTGTCCCAAGGGGGTAAGACGGTCGGGTCACGGATGAGTACTGCACTTGGTATTGCAACTCGAATACAACCAAGACTCGGATAGCGGGACTACGCCCACAAGAGCGTAGTACACCGACCTTGTGCGAAGAGGGGCACTCGGGTCGTCGGACCTGCTTGGCATAGCCATCTGTCACCTGTCTCCGAGGATAAGGGTCAGTACAGAGAGCCCAGGGGAAAGCAAGTCACTTACGGTCAGCAGCGGTTTCGAACCTGCAAAAGCTCTCTACTGCCACCCCGATCGCTGTCCTTCTGAGGCCATTTAGGGTACCAGTCTTACGACCTATCAGGGGGGTTGGCCGGTGGCACCTGCCTGGTGCCTAGCGCATGGCGCGGCACGGCGCGACCTCCAATGGGCTGGTTGCAAGTCACGGTGGGGAGTGCACGAGTGTGGAGAAGGGTGGACTTCCTGCTCAGCTCTTAAGGAGCCAGCCGCGCACCGTGCTCCCACACCCAGCTGCACTTTTTCCGCACCCATGTGATACTGTACCCACGGTATGTAGTGTTGTCGGGGGGACCTCGGCACTGACCAAGACTCCGCCGAAGCAGTAAGGTGTGAGTTCCTGGAATAGCTCACGTGGTGTTCCCACGACACCATGAAATTCCCCTCGCAGTTCACATTCTCTTTGCAGCGCAAAAACCACGGAAGACAAGATAAAGCTCGAAATGCAGACGTGTGAAACGCCCACGATTAATATTAGGTAAATACATATGATTCCTGTGTTAGGCGTTGCTGTCGTCAAATGTCCTCAACCTTTAAGTTTACATAGGTGCTACAGTATTTTCTCCAGTTACATTCCATACCATATTTCACACGTCATCCATGAGACCATCGTTGCTTGCGGGCTTTGGTCGTGCTCGATCATATCGGGGAATATAGCTGAGCCGATGCTTGGGTTGGAAAGTTCCTTTAGACTTGCCGAGCTTCTCCGGGGGGTGTGAAGAGGAGGAGGCGAGGTCGAACAATCAAGAAAAGGAGGACGTTGACGGTACCGGAAAGATGGAACATGATAATGCCGAAAAAGGTAGCGGCCGAAGGCACTTTCTTGTGATTAAACAGTAGCCAACGGGCAACCGAGAGCGGAATCACCACAAGGGTGTACGCCAGTGGGTAGCTGCATAGTTTATCAGCGGCATTCGCAACAGAGAAGGGCAAGGGCATACAAAAGAATTCCCAACGTCGCTCGCCTCTCTGAGTATTCAACGTCCGACTTGACCAAGCGAAATTTGTACCACTTCTTGCCATCGACAGACAAGTGGCCTTTCATCCAGAAATGCAACAGGATGTACATCACCACAGAGGCAAATAAAGCGATCCACATCCAAACGTATTCACCAGCCAAGCGCTCCTTATTGTACTTAGGACCGATCCAGCACCAAAACTAGCCAGGTGTCAGCGGTGAATCGCGGTGTTGAGAAGACCAGAAATACGCAAGGGAGTAGGTGTCTCAAAGTCCTTGTGAATTCCATTGCTGATACTAACCCAGAGCACGGCCGAAAAGACTTGTGAAAGCAACGAACCCGAATGCAAAGGAACGCGCTGCAGCTCCCACGCTCCATAGAGCTATCGTAAATGTATGGACGGTGAGTGCCTGGTAGGGTTTGCATCAGTGATCAGAGGTTTCATACACGACACATACGAGAGAGAGTAATGCAACTCCGAGTTCGCCCATTTGCTTAATGATACCCTGTGCTGTGCAATATGAACCCGTAGTGACGATCCCATCGTGGGCCCATCGGACATTCATGATACCCCCGACGGCCTGTATAATGTCGAATGCAAAAAGAAAGAGCTGTGACGCGGCTAGGATCAGGCAACACGCGAGTTACGAGTGAAACATGGGGCAGACCATGTATATGTCAGCGGGCGTCCGTAGAAGCTTCCAGTCACCATTTGGGAGGAGCTTTCGATAACGTAGCAGATTCCTCTACACAGTATTTTGATAAGCTGAACGGCACAGCTGAAATGAGATAGAACATACCGCGATGATGATAAAAACGACAATCACAGCCCCGAAACTAAGGAAGGACGCCTCTGCTGTCAACTGTGCGCGACTGAGTGTAATTCAGGCGATGGAAGAGAGAACGCTCACAGCCAGGCCGATGCTCTGACCATTGTCAAGATGGTGGAGTTGGCGGTTGAAAGGATTGCTTGTTCTGCTGGGCATCACAGATAGTCCCATTGACGCAGTCGAGTGCTGACATCTTTCAACCTGATGAAATGGGGCTGCCTCAGAGAGATGGATAGAGAAAGACGTGAACAGCGAGCTTGATCCGTACATATTTAAGAGAGGGGTTTTAGTAGCGCCATCACAGCCATGCCATAAGATTTGCTGTTGCGACATCAATGTCGACGTAAGAGCGGCGGAGAGAAAGGCGCTCATACACCAACAAACTTGAAATTTGAGACCTTGGGCTCGAGGGTCCGAACCACATCTTCGTTTACGCGAGCAGCTGGCGGTCTTTCCTGCAGAACACAAATGTAGACTGTGGCCAGTGGCGAGGGGGTTGAGGTGCAGTTACTGTACCATTGGGAGCTTCAATCAGTGGATGGCAGGGAGGCACTGCACCAATAGAGCGAGGACAGCGACTCGACTACCAAGGTTGGATATAGTGAGACGTGCATGTGATGGCGCGTCCCCAGGAGAGATGTCGGTGTTCAGGGTCCCATCAAATAGTGGCGGGCGTGCCTATCTATTTTGCTATCTATGGTCATCTCCGAGTCTACAGTCACCACATGCCCGTGGATGCATGTCTGTCGCAAACTGATGGGTTTCGTTACAATACAATGGGAGAAAGCCTGAGTGGCTAGGAATCGTCGGGTGACGAGATGCTGCTGTACCCGCTTTATGACGTCAGTGCTCATACAAAAAAAAAAAGGCGTCCATGAATGCTCCCGTTCTCCCCCGCAAGGTTCGACTCGATGTTTCTATAGGTATAAGAAGCAAAGTATGTGGTAGAAAAGCGCTTTTAGGTTTGGGACCGTGTCCGAGTCGGTACTCCTCGGGGCGCCGTGTTCATCGAAACTACGTTATAGTACTGAGGCTGCGGTGTAAAAGCGGAGAAAACGCTATACCCGAGTCGTCATGATCATCTCGTCGTACTACGCTAGTCTATTTAAAACTAAGCCAATATCAGTTCAGCTTAACTGTTATCTATCACCCACATGTCTGATTCTGACACCCAATCACGCACCTGGGCGCATCAAACCCAGCTACCTGTCTTACCCATCCTCCCCTCGAGGACACTTGTCGTCGCTATCTCACCGCACTCAAGGCGCTACAGATTGAAAGAGATCACGAAAACACCAAAAGGGCGGTGCAGGCATTCTTAGACGGCGATGGCCCGCGGGTTCAACAATCCCCCTGATGAGTATGCGAAGAATAAGCCCAGGTATCTATTTTCCTCAAACCCCCCAACGCAGAACCAGGTGCTCACATATCGTAGTTACATCGAGGACTTTTGGTACGCTAGAAAATAGCCTCTTGCGTCGCCCTCATCGTCCTCACTCGTGTAGGTACGAGTCTTACCTCTCACATTCTGACTCAGTAGTACTCGCTCTCAACCCCTTTTTCGTCCTTGAGTGCGTTCGTACTCTCTTCCTCTCATCTTCCTTCACTCACCTCCCACGAGGAATGACCCCACACCTTCGCGTTGCACAACAACTCCCGCGAGCGGCGTCCCTCATCATCTCCTCGCTAGGCTTCAT
>JAKELG010000201.1:0-71785 GCA_021527035.1 Lactarius vividus | reverse complement strand
TCGATATGTGCCTGTTCCGTTGATCGAGTTGCTATGCCTATGTCGTCCATGTATACCCTGATGATCGTTCCCTTTTGTTTCGTGATACGCGATAGATCTTTGCAGATTTCGTTCATCATGGTTTGGAAGGTCGCCGGGAATTAGTCAGTCCGAAGAACATTACCGTTGGTTCGAAGAGTCCGTATTTCGTTTTGAACGCGGCTTTTTCCTGGTCCCCTTCTTTGATCCTTATATTGTTATACCCCCAGCGGATGTCCAATTTAGTGAATATGAACGCTCCGCTTAGATCGCAATGAGTTCCGGGATGAGTGGGAGAGGGTATTGGTTGCGTATGGTCCAGTTGTTGATATTTCGGTAGTCCTGTACGGGGCGTAGTTTTCCGTCCTTCTTTTTGATAAAGAAGAATGATGATGCGTACGGGGATTTCGATGGTCTGATGTACCCTTTGGCCAGTTGTTCGTCAATCCATTCCTTCAGCGCTACATCTTCTGCTTGGCTCATGGGGTAAACCTTGCAGTCGATGGTGTCCGGGGCGTTTGGCTTGAAGTCGATTGCGTGATCCCATGGTTTTGATAGTGGGAATCGGTTCGATTCTTCTTCGCTAAAGATTTTGACGTGCCTTTGATATTCTTCCGGTACCGTTTTTGCTTCCGTGTATTGTTTGGCTTCGATCGCCATTTTCTGTTGACATTGTTGCGCGAAGGCGAGTGTCCTCGAGGGTCGCATTCCTTTTTGAGCTGTTCCTCGATCTTCTGCTTGTTTGGTAGTAGCAGTTTCTCGAGTACGAGTCTGGCGATGACCGGATCTATCCGGGGTTTTGAGGGGTTTGTTGTTCGCAGGACTACTGGGTACTCAGCTTCGTTTAGGGTGGCCGTGGCCCATTGGATGTCTGGTTGGAAGGTCGCTAGCCAGGGGTATCCGAGGATGATGTCCTCCCCTCCTACGTCGGTGACTAGGAATCTCATTTCTTTGACGATTCCCTTGGTTTGTACTTCTAGATCTATGTAGTGGGTGATCTTGCCCCCTTTGTTGTGTGTGCCGTCGATGTTCCAGATCTTTCGATGACGGTCTAACTCTCTAGAGCCTAGCCTCATTCTTTTGACGAAGTCTGGATGTATAAAGTTGTTTGTGGCTCCGGAGTCCACTAATGCTCTTTTGTTGGCCATGGCGTAACTTGCGCGCAGTGAAACTGGAACATGCATAGATTGATAGCGCGTTATGAACACAGAGTTACACCGTAATGCCCTCACCCAGGCCGTCGGGTTTAGGCGCTTTGAAAATCCTCTCGCCCCAGCAAGTCTCGAACTACCAGATCTCTGGGTTCGTCGTCGAGATTTCGAACTCCGTTTATCCAGCTGGTCGCCCGTTCTTGCGGCGTATCAGTGGGTGGCGCGGGCGCCGCGGCTACTTCCGCCGTCGTCTTCAAACTGAATTAGGGGTTCTTCGGCTACGCTTTGAACCTCTTCTATGAACGCCCCGCGTCCCTGGCGTGGTTGCCAGTTTGCGTTGTTGCGCGGGCGGCGGGGCTGTCGACAGTCGCGTTGGAAGTGGCCCGCTTTGCCACAGTTGTAGCAAAGAAGGTTCTTCTTGTCAATAATTCCTTGATTTGGTCGTCCCCCTTGCTGGGTGTACGGGGGTCTGGTGTAATCGATTTCTTCAGATCCCGCGAGTCTGGCTCTGACCCTCCCTGGTGTGGTGTCCATAGCGTCAGGGTGGTTCCTGAATGCCTGCCACCCTTGGCGCGGCTGCTGTGGACGGTTTGGAGCGTTGAATGTTCTGAGGGAGGCATTGCCTGGCTTACCGGGTCCCGGGGGTTTACGTCCCCCCAAACGTGTTTGAAGATGCATCCATTTGCGTTGTTGTTCTAGTGCGGCTACCTTCCATTGTGCGTACGTGTTCGGGCTGTGGAAGTTGTAGGCATTCTTGTATAATTCCACCGGTAGTCCGCTAGTGAATTTGTCTAGAACGAGCGAGTCGTCAAAACGGTATCCTGCTTCTCGAACCGCTTTTTCGAATTTGGCGACGTATGAATCGATGTCTTGCCCTTCCATCCGGAAACCTTTCTGGAGTTCTTGTTGCGCCCTTTCTTTTTCGAGAGTGTCGGCGAACGTGTTGCGGAAGCCGAGTTCAATGGCTTCCCAGATCCATTTGTCGTAGGGGCCGTGCTTGGCCTTGTAGGCCTTGACCCATTTCGTGGTGGAGAGGACCCATTCGTTGACGTGTTCCCCCTGGATGTATGTCAGGAAGATTAGTGCCTTGCGGTAAGGAAGGGTGAACGCAGGGTTGTCGTAGTTAGTTTCTACGAATAGTTCCCATTGAGTGAGGAACTGCTGGACTTTGGTGCGGTCCCCGGTGAATACGAGGGGTTCTTTGCCCATAAACTTCTCGGGTTTGGTTCCGCTTGACACGTTAGGTCCGGTGAAGAGGGGTCCTCCTGGGTCGCCTCCTCCGTCATCTCCTCCTCCTCCGCCTCCATGTCCTCCGGGCGGTGGTCCTTCTCCGCGACTTACGCGCGCGGGTTCCTGGAACGTGGCGGGTTGTTCGGTGATGGTAGTGGTCATGTCTGTGGGAATAGACTCAGCTAGTAATCCAAGTTGCGCTTCTTCCTCCTCTGCTTGGGCTTCTAGAATGCGAATTTCTTCCGGGTTGCTTCCCAAAGATGGGGATGGTGCCGGTGTCTTCGGGGTAGGGGATCGGACTGGTTCTTCTTCTTGTCCGTCTATGGGGCCCCACTGGTCTCTAGTGGTGACTTCGCTTTGTAGTATGTCGAGTTTGAGGCTCGATCCTGCGGGTCGGACAACTTGTAGTTTGTAGTGGAGGGCGTCCCACTTGAGTTCTGTCCAACAGGTGTGTTCAAAGTTGAATTCTACCGGGATAAGTCCAGTTTTGCCGTCCTTGTAAGTATAGAGGACTACGTAGCCTGGGTCTCCTTGCTCTGTCTGCCAAAAGGCCTCTTTGAGGTATTGCTTGGGGACGTTGCGTTCCCCTCTTCTGTCGATATGATAGGGTCGGAATGGAATCCAAAGATCGCGGGTTGTTTACTGCGGAAGCCACGTTGAAGGATCTTGGTCTTAATGTAACGTCTACCACGGACGCTTGCCTGACTTAGGCACTGTTGTAACGTGGGTTCCCTCGGGGGTGAAACCTGTGATTGTCCGAGTGCTCGGGGAAGACTGCGGGATGGGGCCAATACGTGCCTGTAGAATCCCTATAGGTGTACAGTGTCTCTTCTACTGGGACGTTCGGGGGTGGACTGGGGACTTTGCGAATATACTCCCAATCGAGGTTGTCGACGATGTAGTAGCAGTGGGTTGGACGCGCGGTGCGGGAGTTGAGGTATTCGAAGACGAGGTGACACGTGGTACCGGGTGGGTAAGCGACGGTCGGCTGATCTACCATTCACAGGGGAAGATGGAGATATGGTCACGGGGATCCCTTCTTGGTCGAAGAGGGATATGCCGGAGCTAGTTCACTTAAGGACTGCGCGAGTCCTTAGCACAGAAGACGAATAGAAGACGTGGTATTTGAAGAAGACCAAGATGGGGATCCTGGTCCGTAGTACTACGAGCTTAAATACACGTAAGGGAGTTAGTTCCAACTCCGCTCGAACTTGTAAGTAGCCAATAGCGTAAGTAGCGTATCCTAATAATAGAATGCGCAGTCGTCATCGTAATCCACAACACGTACAACAATAGAGTCATCAGTCAGCAGGCGTAATCATCGGTACGTACAACAATAGAGATCATCAGTCAGCCGAAACACGAGGCAGTAAGATCCGAAGTCCATGACACATTACATCCGACATACCGAGTCATTGCGAATACGTCAGAGTCCACGACCGGGCCGGGCAGTCCGAGGACGAAACGTAACACAGTATTCCATGTGGACCTCATTACGCCCTATCGCGAGACACCCACGCACGGACCAAATTACCAACGCCCACCACCGGATCTAGTCGGAGGCGAAGAAGAATACGAGGTCGAGAAGATTCTGGACTCTCGGCGGTTCGGCAGAAGTCGCAAACTACAATATTTGGTCAAATGGAAGGGATACCCAGACTCGGACAACCAATGGGTCGATAAGGATGACGTATTCGCCGACGACGCGATAAGGGAGTTTAAAAATTCCAACCCCGCTCGAGAAACACATATAAGCGCAGGGAAATCCCAAGAGACGTCCCCATCTCCCTCCTTCACTTCACTCCCCACTTATGAGGCCCTCTTCCCCAGTCAACTTCCGCTATGTTGTCAACGAGGAGCTATCCACACCTTACCGAGTACAGTCCACGCCATCGTCACCCCTGTCGTCTACCCTCGCCCTTCACCAACGAGGAAGTCGTCCTCCTTCCCCCGGGCCATCCCCAATTCCTTCGCCGACCCCCACTGTTTATTCTGAGAGCAACCAGCCCAGCTATCTCGGAGATCACTACGTCCCAACCAGAGCGCCCACTCCAGTGGGCGACGAACAGGGGTACGTACCCAGTCGACCAGCATCCCCGACGGGACCTGACGAAGGCGGGGACCCGTACGATCCAGCAGAACGTCTCGAGGCGCATCAGTATCTACGTTACGCCACCCATCTCACCACGACACACTCGGAAACCCCCCCGCTTTGCGGACCCACCGGGGAAGCTATCACACTACCGACGCCGTATCCACCCGCGGTTCGCCGCGATCCAGAGGAGGAATCTGTGCAGGAGACCGAAAGTCGTGCGGAGACACCCCCTCCCCGGGGGTACCAGTTCAACAGGGGAGTCCATTACATTCCCTTTCAGATTCGCGACGCTCAGGAACGTCTTTGGCCCGCCCGGTATACTCAGCTCATCCTCACGGCTGACCCCTTCGTCCTGGCCTTCAGGGCCGGATGCAACCAGCAGTATGGGAAGCCCGTCCACGCCGTCCCCTACTACGACGAACAGTCCTCTGCCCCCACTTACACCGACGACGACCTCATGTTCCTGCTCTCCGACGCGGGACTGGTAGACTCGGTGGACCAAGCCCTCCTCCATATGAAAGACGCGACCCTCACGGCGGAGGTGCATCGCTATCGCTGCATGACGCTCGGATGGCGCGCTCAGCAACATCGACTGGCCACCGAGCAGATGAAGTTGGAGAGGATAGAGATTGAGCGCAACAGGTGTGTCTCCCGACTTCAGCGAGCACATGCGGTGGACCGCATCGAGAACGTTCGAGCCTCGCTCCACCGCGGGCCGAAGGCGGAACAGGACGCCGAGGAGATCGCCCGCATCTGAGCCCTTCAGGAAGTTGGCACTAACCCTCTTGCCGTTATGCGAGGTCAAGCTGGGGCTTGACGCTGAAAAGGGGGTGATGTTACGTTTCGTCTCGGACTGCCCGGACCGGTTGTGGACTCTGACATGTTCGTGATGACTCGGCACGTTAGTAGTAATACGTCATGGACTTCGGATCCTACCACCTCGTGTTATGCTGACTGATGACTCTCTCCATTGTTGTACGTGATCGTGATTAGGCTTGCTGACTGATGCTCTATTGTTGTACGTGTTTCGGATTACGATGACGACTGCGCATTCTATTATTAGAGTACGCTACTTACGCTATTGGCTACCCACGGGTTCGAGCGGAGCTGGAACTAGCTCCCTTACTTGTATTTAAGCTCGTAGTATTACGGACCAGGATCCCCATCTTGGTCTTCTTCAATTACCACATCTTCTACTCGTCTTCTGTGCTGGGGACTCGTGACGCCCCTAAGTGAACTAGCTCCGGCATATCCCTCTACGACCAAGAAGGGATCCCCGTGACCTCATCTCCATCTTCCTTCGTGAATGGTAGATCAGCCGACCGTGACTTATCCACCTGGTACCACGTGTCATCTCGTATTCGAATACCTCAACTCCCGCACCGCTCGCCCTACGCATTGTTACTACATCGTCGACAACCTCGAGTGGGAGTACATTCGCAAAGTCCCCGGTCCACCTCCCAACGTTCCCATTGAAGAGACGTTGTACACCTATAGAGACTCCACAGGCACGTATTGGCCCCATCCCACAGTATTTCCAGAGCACTCGGACAACCACAGATTCCATCCCCGAGGGAACCCACGTCACAACAGCGTCTAAGTCAGACGAACGTCCGTGGTAGACGTTACAACGTCGCAGACTGCCTCCTCGTGTTCCTTTTGCCCTGCTGGATCCCTGGTTGCGATGCCGATGTCGTCCATATAGACCCGTATGATCGTTCCCTTGGCTTCGTGTTTCATGATGATGTCTCGGTAGATCGTGTTCATCATTGTTTGGAAGGTCGCCGGGGAGTTGGTGAGTCCGAAATACATGACCATAGGTTCGAAGAGTCCGTACCGTGTTTTAAAAGCTGCCTTGTGTTCGTCCCCTTCCTTAATACGTACGTTGTTGTACCCCCATCTGACGTCTAATTTTGTGTAGGTATGTGCTTGGCTGAGATCTCCAATGAGGTCTGAGATAAGGGGTAGGGGGTATTGGTTGCGAATGGTGACGGCGTTGATCTTTCTGTAGTCTTGTACCGGTCGCAGTTTCCCGTCCTTTTTCTTGATGAAGAAGAAGGAGGATGCGTAGGGGGATTTGGATGGGCGGATGTATCCCTTCTTCAGCTGTTCGTCCAGAAATTCCTTGAGCTTGCCATCTTCTTCTTGCGTCATGGGGTAGACTTTACAGTCGATTGCCAGCGGGGTTCCTTCTTTGAATTCGATGGCATGATCCCATGGTCTAGAAGGGGGGAATCTATTGGACGCTTCTTCACTGAAGATCTTCGCGAACTGTTGGTAAGTTGAGGGAAGTTCCACTTCATCACGGAACTGCTTAGCTTCGATGGCCAGTTCTGTGGCTGTGGTACGTAGATGGCTTTCCTCTTCTAATTCCGCTACTACGTCCTTTTTTTCTTCTTCCGTGATGATGCTTCCTATGATGTGGTCTTCTTGCTTGGGATTGATAGATCGTATAACGACTGGGAGCATCTTCTCGTGTATGGTGGCGTATCTCCAGTTGATGGTGGGTTCGTATGTTGCCAGCCAGGGATATCCGAGTACTAGGTCTTCATTTCCCAGGTCTGTGACTAGGAAGCGCATTTTTTGTCGTCGCTGGTTAGTTTGTACTTCTAGATCGATGAAGTGGGTGATACTGCCCGCTTTGTTTTCCGTATTGTCAATGTTCCATATTTTTCGAGGGTGGTCCAGCGTTTGGAGTCCTAGACCCATCCTTTTTGCGAACGAGGGGCGTATGAAGTTGTCTGTTGCCCCGGAGTCCACTAAAGTTCTTATGTCGGCCATTGCGTAGTTCGTGCGAATCGAGACTGGGATTCTAAGAGATCGATAGCGAGTCATGATTACAGAATTACAGTTAACCGCCCTCACCCAGGCCGATGGGTTCAGGCGTTCTGAAAACCCTCCTTTCCCCACATTTCCTGGAGGATGAGGTCTTTTACGTCGTCTGATTCTCCCGCTACTCCCGCTAGCCAATCTTTGGCCCTTTGTTGCGGTGGTGCAGAACTTGCTGCTCTGGCTTGTGCAGGTGGTTCTTCTTGCGTGTAATAGTCAGTGTCTGCCATTCGACTGGTGGTTGCTCGACGGCGTGGCTGTTGGCAGTTTCGTGAGAAGTGTCCCGTTTGATTACAGTTGTAGCAGACGACTGTCCTCATGTCTCGAGGCGGGGGTCCTCCTCCTCTTCCGTATCCCCCTCTTTGTGGTCTTGGGATAAAGGGACGATTCGGGTCGCCGACCTCCGCTACCCGTGCGCGCGTTCGATCGGCGGATGTGTCCATCGTGTTTGGGTCGTATCTAGATGGTGGTGGTCCTCTTGGTGGTCCCCAATTGGGAGGTTGTGGTCTCCATCGTGGTTGGGCCGATGAGGGAGGCGTTTTGGTCTTGAAATTGTCTAGTCGTGCCTTCATGTGGATGTACTGTTTTTGCCGTCGCAGGGCACATCGTGTCCAATCTTCGAAGGTGTGGGGCTCGTCGAGTTCGTACACCTTCATGAATAATGCTCGGGGTAGTCCCGCCGTGAATCGGTCGATGGTTTGGCGGTCATTCAAATTGTAGTGAGCCTTTTGTTACGTTTCGCCTCGGACTGCCCGGACCGGTTGTGGACTCTGACGTGTTCGTAATGACTCGACGTGTTAGTAGTAATACGTCATGGACTTCGGATCTTACTGCCTCGTGTTTGGATGACTGATGCCTCGCCATTGTTGTACGTGATGTGGCTTACTATGCTGACTGATGTTCTCTATTGTTGTACGCGATTCGGATTACGACTACGACTGCGCATTCTATTGTTAGGATACGCTACTTACGCTATTGGCTACCTACGAGTTCGAGCGGAGCTGGAACTAGCTCCCTTACTTGTATTTAAGTTCACAGTAGTACGGACCAGGATCCCCATCTTGGTCTTCTTCGAATACCACTTTCTACACTCGTCTTCTGTGCTAAGGGCCCGTCGTCGCCCTTAAGTGAACTAGCTCCGGCATATCCCTTTGAGACCAAGGGGGATCCCCGTGACTTCCATCTCCATCTTCCTTCGTGAATGGTAGATTTGCCCGTGGTACCTTACCCACCCGGAACAACGTGCCATCTTGTCTTTGAGTACCTCAACGCTAGAACCGCCCGACCGACTCACTGTTACTACATCGTCGACAACCTCCAGTGGGAGTACGTTCACACCGTCCCAAGACCACCGGCAGGAGTTCCAATAGAAGAGACTCTCTATACGTATAGAGATTCCACCGGCACGTACCAACCTCATCCCGCAGTATTCCCACTTGCGGATACACGCAGATTCCACCCCCGAGGGAACCCACGTTACAACAGTGCCTAAGTCAGGCAAACGTCCGTGGTAGACGTTACACTTTCTTGCCAGTTGTTCGAATTTTACCACGTACGCGTCGATATCTTCTCCTGTCATCTTAACCCCCTTCTGTAGTTCCGCTTGTGCTTGCTCCTCTTCGAGTATATTCGAGAACCGTTTGGCAAATTCCGTCGCAACGTGGTTCCATAGTGTTTGGGAGTATTGGCTTACTCCTCGTCGTACTTCTCGATTGAGCCACTCAAGAATGGATAGCGTCCATTCACTGACGTTGATTCCCTTGACATACCCCAGGAAGAGAAGGGATCGTCGGTATTCGTTTTGCATGATAGGGGCATCGAGATTCATTCCCCAGTAGACGTGCCATTGCATGAGGAATGCTTCGTATTTAGTACGGTCTCCATCGAATACGGTCGGGGGTTCACCTGACAGCCTATCCGATCCGTGTCCCCCTCCTGGAAATCCTCCGGTTGGAGGTCCTCCTGGCGGAGGTCCTCCTCCATTCGGTGGTCGCCCTCCTCCCGGAAATCCTCCTCCGGTCGGGCCTTGGCCTGGGAATCCACCTGGGAGTCCCCCTGGTGGTGGTGGTGGTCCTTCCGGTGGGTCCGGGTGGTCTGGTCCTATTGCTCTGAAAAGGGCTGCGTCGTCAGCCGTCATTCGGTGTCCGGTGCCGGGGTTGATGGGATTGAGGATAGCTTCGGCTTCTTCCCTAATGCGTTGTACTTCTTCCATTGCTTGTGTTTCGGTTGCTGTGGCCATAGGGCTTCGGATGTGAATCTCCTCTGGTACCGTAATATGTAGTGACTCAGCTATGTGTGCCAACAAACTTGAGTTGTCCCCTGTTCCTGGTCTTATTTCACTTTCTGTGGCCGTGTGTTCTTCTGCTGGTTCTTCGTGGCTTGATTCCGAGGGTGCGCATTCCCTGGGTACTTCTTCTTCTTCGCTGCTGCTACTGTCGCCGTCTAGTGACCCCCAGTCGTCTCCATGAAGTTCTCTAGAATCGATATCGCAGCGGTAGTGTCTTCCCGCTGGTCTGACAACGTCCCACCGGTTGTCTATGGGGTTCCACGTAATCTCCGTCCAGCAGAAGTTGGAGTAGTTGAACTCAACTGGTCGGTATCTGATTGCCTCTCCTGGGAAGTCTACGAAATATCCGGTGTCTCCTCTGTATTCTCTCCACCTGGCTGCACCTAGGAATCGTCGTGGTACTGATCGTTCTCCCCTGGTTTCGAGGTTATAGGGTCGAAAGTTTCTCCACTGGTCTCTTGTTGTGAACGCCACGGTTGGCTATCTTGGTCTTAATGTAACGCTACCACGGTGTTTCAGTTCGACTTGAACTCTGGAAAGGCGTTCACAACTTAGCTGACAGGAGACACGCGCGTAGTGTCTCGCTGATCCCGTAGAATACGACTAAGGCAATCCACAGGGTGCGTCCTAGCAATATCAGGACAACTCCGACTTGGTGCGTCGAGAGGGCCAGGTCTTAGACTTCGAAGGTCAAGACGACAAAGCGGGCCTTCCTCCAAGATGAGGAGACCTTCTGAGAGACGAGTAATGAAGTGGTATTTGAGAAGAAGACCAAGATAGCGCATCTTGGTCTTCACAGCCCACTATTTATACATATTGTAGAGGTAGCTTTGAAGCTCCTCTCGAACGTAACGACTACTAGCAGTAATAGCTCGAACCCTACTACTGCTGTCCTAGTAATGAGTCATACTAGCAATCACATGCTAACACGACGTGCTGACTGATCCTACTGTCCATGACTAATCTCTACTTACTACCGTAGTCATAACCGTATAGTAAGCGTTCGTATTCACCTTCCGTATCGTGTGTATAAGTCCTCGAGTCCGTCCGCAACACTTACGATTGGATGATACGTACTAGGTTTCGGACTTCAGGCTGAGCTTGAAAGCTCCCTGGAAGTGTATAAGTAGTACCCCAGTCTCGCTGATATCCCTCAGCTTGACTTCTTGTATTCTACCAGCCTACAAGTAGACCGAAGCAGATACAGGCAACCCCTGTATAGATATCCCCTCTCCGATCCTGTCTCCTTTGCTTGAGCACGTTCTCCTCTTCTTCTTTGCCACCCACGTTATGCATATCCTTGCCGTTATCGCCTACGGTATTGTTCAAACCCTAGAAGAACTCAGCAAATCCCAAGATCTCGAGAATCCAGCTGGAAGATAGACCAGCCGAAGTCTTGGTTGCCACCGTGATACCGCAAGAACCCCCAAGTTTCCCGTCGAGTGCCGAACTCCGGAAGGTACGCCCGCTGGAGCGTAACATGAGAAGGGTAGTGCCAACTCACTGAAGGGGCACTGAAGGCAGAACTCAGCACTCAGCTGAGGGGTAGTGGCGCTTGTCAAAGGGGCTTCATCCAATGACTGAAGGGGCACAGGAGGTGAGAGGCAGGCAGGAGAGTAGTCAGACTTTGAAGGGAGTACAAAGGAGTACAGGAGTACTCAAAGTGGACAGTCTGAGGACTGATCCATGGAATTCGCAGGCCTTATATACCTAGGGACATGGTCTGTGCGTAGGTGTTTAGGGCAGGCTTAGGGCCTTTCCACGGGTGCTGTGGAAACTGCACAGGGAATATCTGAGTACTTCTAATAATAGCGTCCAATTGCAATAAGTAATGGGATCATACGATAGATCCGCAGTCCAATCAGAATAATGCATAGGGTGGTACGACTCTTCCGCAGTCGATGGTGTGATATGACGCAATCTGCAGTTGATATGACATGATAATGATGTGACTGCTCCACAGTCCAATAGGATAAATCCATGAAAGTGGCACGACTGCACTGCAGTCGATGACGTGTTGGCGATGTGTCTTCTCTATCAGCCAATGGGATAATTTCTCAGATATTGTTACGTTTTGTCCCGGACTGCCCGGACCGGTTGTGGACTCTGACGCGTTCGTGATGACTCGACACGTTAGTAGTAATACGTCATGGACTTCGGATCTTGCTGCCTCGTGTTTGGATGACTGATGCCCGCTATTGTTGTACGAGATGATGATTACTATGCTGACTGAGGATCCCTATTGTTGTACGTGTTTCGGATTACGAAGACGACTGCGCATTCTATTATTAGAGTACGCTACTTATGCTACTGGTTACTCACGAGTTTGAGCGGAGCTAGAACTGGCTCCCTTACTTGTATTTAAGTTCGCAGTAGTATGGACCAGGATCCCTATCTTGGTCTTCTTCAATTACCACCACTTCCACTCGTCTTCTGTGCTAGGGACTCGCATCGTCCCTAAGTGATCTAGCTCCGGCATATCCCTCGGTGACCAAGAAGGGATCCCCGTGACCTCGTCTCCATCTGTCCTCGTACATGGTAGATCAGCCGACCGTGACTTACCCACCTGGTACCACGTGTCATCTCGTATTCGAATACCTCAACTCCCGTACCGCTCGCCCCACTCACTGCTACTACATTGTCGACAACCTCCAGTGGGAGTACATTCGCAAAGTCCCAAGTCCGCCCCCGAACGTTCCCGTAGAAGAGACGTTGTATACGTACAGAGACTCCACAGGCACGTATTGGCCTCATCCCGCAGTCTTCCCCGAGCACTCGGACAACCACAGGTTTCACCCCCGAGGGAACCCACGTCACAATAGTGCCTAAGTCAGGCAGACGTCCATGGTAGACGTTACAGATATGGTACAATTTGCTCCAAATTGTGGGGTGGATCTTGACAAACGGGAATGACTCTTCCATAGTCCTCAGGGGGGTGCTCTGCACATGGTGCGTCACATGGTGGATAAACAGAGGCTTGATTACGTGATCAATCACGTGATCATCGGAGTATGAAATTCGAACACCGCTTCCAGATTTCCTAATAAGGAAGGTGATTACGTAAGACCGGGCCGGTCTGGAATGGTCTTGAACGCCTGATGTAACGCTACCACGGTGTTAGTCTGACTTGGACTCGTGTTAACGATGTTCACGACTTAACAAATCTGAGGGACGTCCGCAGAGTTTCGGTAATCCCATAGAATACGACTAAGGCGATCCACAGTATTCGCCCGAGCAGTACCAAGGCAACTCCGAGTTGACGACTTGAGAGTGCCAGAGCCCTAGACACAAAGGTCAGGGAGATAGAGCGTAGGAGACGAGAGGCGCAAAGGCCCTTTAGAATGAATAAGGAGTGGTATTTCAAAGAAGACCGAGATGGCGTATCTCGGTCTTCGTAACCCACTATTTATACACTTTACAGAGGTAGCTTTAAAGCTCCTCTTCTAAGTAATACCCTATAGCGTAAGTAGCTCGAACCCTACTATCGCTATCCTAGGAATGAGTCATAGTAACTATCACATGCTACTACCACTGTGCTGACTGATGATGAAGTCCATGACTAATACTCGCTTACTACCGTAGTCATAACTGTATAGTAAGCGTCCATTTCGATTCTCGTCTTGTACCGTAAACTTCCAGAAGTCTGACCGTTACACCACCCCCTTTTCAGGATCGACGCCCATGTCGACGGCGGTCTCCGGCTCCACCCATCCATCCCGACTGTACCTCCTCTACACAATCCAACGTATTCGCCATCTCGAGGCGGAACTTGCTGCGCGCCAGCTCGCCCTTGATACCGCCCAACGCGGCGGCCAGCTGATGGAGCCGTTGCTCCATGCGCTCGGCCTCGTACGCATAGGCCCGGTAGCGGTGTACTTCGGCCTTGAGGCTAGTGTCGCGCAGCTCCTCGAGGGCATGGTCGAAGCAAGGGCGGTCATGGTAGCCGCCGGCGAAGACCATGAGGTCCTCCTGAGGGTAGTGGGGCTTACCTTGTGCCCGCACCTGCGGCTCGGCGTAAAGGGGCTTCGAATACACCTTCTCACTGTCCTCCACCAGTCCCAACACCAATGGGTCCGCGTTCATAATGATCTGGACATAGGCTGCCTGGCGGGTGCGACCTTGTCCGTCTGTGATGGGGTAGTGGACGAAGTCCTCTCCCCTGTTGTACTTGTACCCGTGAGGGGGCGGCCCTAGGGTGCGGTGTCGGAGTTGAAGGAGGGGGAAGAGGGGAGGAGCGTCTGCTCGGACTCCTCCTCGGTATAGTGGGCGCCCGGTGGTGTCGCAGGTGTAAGGTGTCTCGCGGGGGTCATCAGTGTCGGTAGCGGTGATGATGAGCGGGTGCTCATCTGGGTAATAGTTGTGGAGGCTCCCTTGCGCCTGCTCCAATACCATCTCATCCGCTCCACTGCTCCTTGCCTCCGTCGCTCCATCATCTCCAACTGCCGTTCGGTCGCCCTCCAAAGCTGCTCCCTCCTCCAGTCCTCCACCACTTGCCACCACTTCTCCTCCCGTTTCCACTCTTGCCATCGTGATGTCACCGGTGACGGGCTCTTTGACCCACTGCTCCACTCGCACTGGGAGAGGTCGAGGACTGGACTCCTCGTCGTCGCAGAGAGCCGCGCGAAGCCTATCAACTTCGGGCATCGTGAGGGGGGTTTGATTGAGGCGTTGCCCGTCTTCGGTGACGAGCCACCAGCTGGCGACGTTGCTGGTGTCTGTGGTATGCTCGGTGGGGATGAGGCTCTGGAGGGCCGTGATGAGTTCTTGACTGGTGAGGGGGCCTGTGTTTGAGGCAACTCGAGCGATGGCATCGGCGGCAGAGGGAACGGACATTGTCGTGAGTATGGAAGAGAGGAATCCAGGGTGGCTGATGAGAGAGGATGGTGAGGATTTTGACGATATCTTTCTGGCTTTTAAGTCTCACATAGAGCGGGGGTTCAATTGTTGATACTCAGCTAGTGCCTCGTCTGCGAACACGTCATCCTTATCGACCCACTGATTCTCCGAGTCCGGATATCCTTTCCATTTGATCAGGTATTGGAGGCGCTTTTTCCTGCCGACATGCCGGTGGTCCAGAACCTTCTCGACCTCATATTCTTCTTTGTTATCTACTAAATCCGGAGGTGGGCGCTGGAAATTTTCTCCGTGCATCAGCATTTCACGATAGGGTGTGAGAAGATCGATGTGAAACACGGGGTGTATGCTCCACTGTGTGGGAAGTTCCAATTGATAATTAACCGGTGACAGGACCCGTGTGATTTTGAAGGGTCCATGTCGCCGTGCAGCAAGCTTGGGAGTGGGTTGATTGGTTCGTAGGTGACGCCCTTCTAACCATACGTAATCCCCTTCTTGGAATTTCGGGGTATTCCGGTGTTTGATCCACATGGATTGTGCTTTCCTGATGAGGTCCTGGGCTTCTTTTCGCGCTTCTCGGAACTGTTCCAGCCTCATGGCGATCTGTGGGATTGGGGATGGCTTATCGAGCCAATCAGCGCGTGGGTCGTATCCCATGAGAAGCGAAAATGGGGACTTCCTTGTTGCCTCATGGGGCCAGTTGTTGTGTGCGAATTCCGCTATTGGTAGGAAGGCCGCCCAGTTATCTTGATGCTCATTGGCCCAGAACTGAAGATATTGCTCTAGCCATTGATTGGTCCTTTCTGATTGTCCGTCTGTTCGTGGGTGATAAGCCGTCGAGATATTCTGCTGGATTCCGAGAATTTGGCACAGTTCCCGTGTGAATTTTGACGTGAACTGGGGGTCCCGGTCGCTGATAATCTTCGATGGTAGTCCAAATCGCTTGAAGACGTGGGCGGCGTAGAGTCCGGCGGTTTCTTCAGCCATAACCTCCTCGTTGCACGGGATGAATACTGAGGCTTTACTGCAGTCGTGGTCAGTTACGGTTAGGATGGTATCGAACCCTTGGGACGTCGGAAGTTTCGTGATGAAATCAAGGGCTATGGTTTTGAACGGAAACGCGTCTGCTTTGGGCGTGATGGGTACTAAGGGGGCCCTTGTGGGGCGTGTGTTGACCTTGTGTTGCTGACATTCGGCACATCCTTGTACGTAGTTTCGGACGTCGAGTTTCAATTCTGGCCACCAGTATCTTCTTTCTACCAGCCTTGTGGTTCGTGCGATTCCAGGGTGTCCGTGTACCGGTGGGTCGTGGTGTGCGGCAATGAGTTTCCGTTTTTTGTCAAGTGACCCAGTGATCATGTACTTTCCTTGTTGATACCATGCTCCGTTGACAAATTTGAGTTGCTGGGGGTCTACCCAATACCGCAGGACGATTTCCGTTTGTTTTGGGTCTTGCGTCACTTGTACCGTCGTTGTTCTTACAAATACATCTTCGGGTAATACCACCACATTCTCGTTATCTCGTTCCCCTTGGTTGTAGTCCGGTCTTCTTGACAGTGCATTGGCTCGACCATTCTTCTTTCCTGGGATGTGGTGAATTTCAAAGTTGTACTCCATGAGTTCGAGTACTTCCCTTGCAACCCTTCGGCTTATCTTCTGTGGTAGTTTCCAATACTGGAGGTTCATGTGGTCGGAGTAGATCTTGATTTTGTGTGGTGATCCCGCCAGTAATGGTCTCCAATGTCTGAGTGCTTTTACGATCGCGAGGAGTTCCAGGTCGTATATGTTGTAATTGCACTCTGCTTCGTTGAGTGTAGCCGAGTAGTACCCAATTGGGTGTCATTTGCCATCTTCCTTCTTTTGAAGTAGTACTGCACCTGTAGCAAATCCTGAGGCGTCTACCTCGAGTTCGAATGGGTTGTCGAGTTTCGGGTGGGCGAGTACTGGTTCTTCAGTAACTAGAGCTTTAAGTTTCTGAAAGGCTTTGTCTTCCTCGTCCGTCCATCTCCATTCCGTGTCCTTTCTCGTGAGTTTGTTGAGGGGTTTGGCATGTGTGGCGAAGCTGCGAATGAAGAGTCGGTAAAAATTGCAGAAGCCTAGGAAGGAGTGTACGTCACGGACCTTAGTGGGTGTTGGCCAGTCCTTGATGCCTGAGATTTTTACCGGGTCCATGCGTGTTACCCCCTTTTCAAGGATTACCCCCAGGTAATCCATTCGCGGCTTATTGAAGAGGCACTTCTCGAGCTTGAAGTACAGGTCGTGCTCCATGGCGACTTGAAGTACATCGCTTACTGCTTCTTCGTGCTCCTTCTGTCCCGCTGGGTCCCTGGTTGCGATGCCGATGTCGTCCATGTATACCCGTATGATGGTCCCTTTTTGCTCGTGTTTGGCGATAGTGTCTCGGTAAATGGTGTTCATCATCGTTTGGAACATAGCTGGCGAGTTGGTAAGCCCGAAGTACATGACCGTGGGTTCGAAGAGACCATACCATGTTTTGAAGGCAGCCTTGTGTTCATCGCCTTCCTTGATGCGGACATTGTTGTATCCCCAGCGGACATCGAGCTTCGTGTAGGTGTGTGCTTGGCTGAGGTCTGTGATTAGGTCCGATATGAGGGGTAGGGGGTATTGGTTGCGGATGGTGACTGTGTTGATCCTTCTGTAGTCCTGTACCGGCCGAAGTTTCCCGTCCTTTTTTTTGATGAAGAAAAATGATGACGCGTAGGGTGATTTTGATGGTCGAATGTATCCCTTCTTTAGTTGCTCGTTGAGGAACTCTTTTAAATTGCCGTCTTCTTCTTGTGTCATTGGGTAGACCTTGCAATCAATTGCCGATGGGGTTCCCTCCTTGAACTCGATGGCGTGGTCCCAGGGCCTGGAAGGTGGGAATCAGTTTGAGGCTTCTTCGCTAAAGATCTTTGCGAATTTTTGATATACCTCCGGGAGGTCTACCTTGTCATGGAATTGCTTGGCTTCTATGGCTAGTTCGGTCGCAGTGGTACGTATCTGGCACTCGTGAGCGAGTTCGCTGACTATCTCTTGTTTGTCTTCTGTCTGGAGGGCACCAATGACGTGGTAGTTTGCGGTGGGATTTATGGATCGGATTATAACTGGGAGCATTTTTTCGTGAATGGTGGCGTATCTCCAGTTGATTGTAGGCTCGTAAGTGGCCAGCCAGGGGTATCCTAGTACGAGGTCTTCATTCCCTATGTCTGTGACTAGGAAGCGGAGTTTTTGACGCTTTTGATTAGTTTGGACGTCGAGGTCTACGTAGTGGGTGATACTGCCCGCTTTATTTTCTGTATTGTCTATGTTCCAGATTTTCCGTGGGCGTTCTAATTGTTGTAGACCAAGGCCCATCCTTTTGGCAAAGGAGGGTCATATGAAGTTGTTGGTAGCTCCCGAATCTACAAGAGCTTTGATGTCGGCCATTGCGTAACTTGTACGAATCAATACTGGAATTCGAAGCGAACGGTAGCAAGTCATGATTACAGAGTTACAATTGACTGCCCTCACCCAGGCCGATGGGTTTAGGCGTTCTGAAAACCCTCCTTCCCCCACATTTCTTGGAGAATGAGGTCTTTTACATCGTCTGTCTCCCCTGCTACTCCTGCTAGCCAGTCTTTGGCTCGTTGTTGCGGGGGTGCTGTGTTAGCGGCTCTGACTTGTGCAGGCGGCTCTTCCTGCGTGTAGTAATCGGTTTCGGTCATCCGACTCATAGTCGCCCTTCGACGCGGCTGTGGGCAGTTTCATGAGAAGTGTCCGGGTTGGTTGCAGTTATAGCAGACAACTGTCCTCATGTCTCACGGCGGGGGTCCTCCTCCTCTTCCGTATCCCCCTCGTTGTGGTCTTGGAGTAAAGGGTCTGTTAGGATCCCCTACCTCTGCTACCCTTGCGCGGGTTCAGTCCGCCGAGGTGTCCATGGCGTTTGGGTCATATCTGGGTTGTGGTGGTCCTCGTGGTGGCCCCCAGTTGGTGGGTTGTGGTCTCCAACGGGGTTGTGCTGACGATGGTGGTGTCTTTGTTTTGAAGTTGTCGAGGCGTGCCTTCATGTGGATGTACTGCTTTTGTCTTCGTAATGCACATCTCTTCCAATCTTTGAATGTGTGGGGTTCGTCTAGTTCGTAGACTTTCATGAAGAGTGCTCGAGGCAGCCCTGTGGTGAATCGATCGATGGTTTGTCAATCGTTTAAGTTGTAGTGAGCTTTTCTGGCTAGTTGCTCGAATCAGACCACGTACGTGTCAATGTCCTCTCCCATCATTTTGATTCCTTTTTGTAGCTCAGCTTGAGCCTGCTCTTCTTCGAGTATGTTCGAGAACCGTTTGGCGAATTCTGTCGCTACATGGTTCCACAATGTCTGCGAGTATTGGCTTACTCCTCTTCGTACTTCTCGATTGAGCCACTCGAGTATGTTTAGCGTCCATTCGCTGACGTTTGTTCCTTTCACGTATCCCAGGAAGAGAAGGGATCGTCGGTATTCATTTTGCATGATGGGGGCGTCCAAGTTCATTCCCCAGTACACGTGCCATTGTGTGAGAAAGGCTTCGTATTTAGTACGATCGCCGTCGAATACTGTCAGGGGTTCACCTGATAGTCTATCCGAGCCGTGCCCAGTTCCCCCTCCTAATGGTGGCCCTCCTCCTGGTGGGCCTCCTGCTGGCAGGCCTCCTGCTCCTGGCGGTCTTCCTCCTCCTGGGAATCCTCCTCCTGGGAATCCTCCTCCTGTTGGTCCTTGTCCAGGGAAACCCCTGGGGAGTCCTCCGGGTGGTGGTAGGGGTCCTTCCGGTGGGTCTGGTTGGTCGGGTCCGATGGCTCGGAAGATTGCGGCATCGTCCACCGTCATTCTGTGTCCCGTAGTGGGGTTAATGGGATTCAAGATGGCTTCTGCCTCTTCCCTAATTCGTCTTACTTCCTCTGTTGCCATTGTTTCTGTTATTGTGGCCATCGGGCTTCGGATGTGAATTTCCTCTGGTACGGTGATGTGAAGGGACTCAGCTATGTGGGCCAGTAGACTTGAATCGTCTCCCGTTCCTGGTCGAGCTTCGCTTTCCGTAGCCGTATGTTCTTCGGCTATCTCTTCGTGACTTGACTCTGAGGGTGCTTGTTCCCTTGGCTGTTCTTCTTCTCCTTCGCTACTGCTGCTGTCGCCATCTAGTGATCCCCAGTCATCTCCGTGGAGTTCCCTTGAGTTGATGTCACAACGGTAGTGTCTTCCTGCCGGCCTGATGACGTCCCACCAACTGTCTATGGGATTCCACGTAACTTCTGTCCAACAGAAATTTGAGTAGTTGAACTCAACTGGTCGGTATCTGATAGCTTCCCCTGGGAAGTCGACAAAGTACCCGGTGTCTCCTCTGTATTCCCTCCACCTAGCTGCACCTAAGAATCTTCGTGGTACTGATCTTTCTCCTCTTGTTTCGAGACTGTAAGTTTGGAAGTTCCTCCACTGGTCTCTTGTTGTGAATGCCACGGTTGGGAGATCTCGGTCTTAATGTAACGCTACCACGGCGTTAGTCCGACTTGGTCTCATGTTAACGACATTCACGACTTAACAAATCTGAGGGACGTCCGCAGAGTTTCGGTAATCCCGTAGAATATGACTAAGGCGATCCACAGTATTCACCCGAGCAGTACCAAGGCAACTCCGAGTTGACGACTTGAGAGTGCCAGAGCCCTAGACACGAAGGTCAGGGAGATAGAGCGTAGGAGACGAGAGGCACGAAGGCCCTTCAGAATGAATAAGAAGGAGTGGTATTCCGAAGAAGACCGAGATGGCATATCTCGGTCTTCGTAACCCACTATTTATACACTTTACAGAGGTAGCTTTAAAGCTCCTCTTCTAAGTAATACCCTATAGTGTAAGTAGCTCGAACCCTACTACCGCTATCCTAGGAATGAGTCATAGTAACTATCACATGCTACTACCACTGTGCTGACTGATGATGAAGTCCATGACTAATACTTGCTTACTACCATAGTCATAACCGTATAGTAAGCGTCCATTTCGATTCTCGTCTCGTACCGTAAACTTCCAGAAGTCCGACCGTTATACCTGAGTCATGAACGAGTTTCTAGGTTCATGACAATACCAGCTCTAGCTGCTTTAGGCAGCTCTATTGTTCTTTACCCTCCAATGGCATTTCTCCCTCTAGTGCACAGACCGTTATTAGCTAGGTGTCCTGTATATAAGGACTGCTGTTTTCACTCATACACTTCAGAGTTCCTTCTATCTCTGAAGTGTAAGTTCCCTTTACTCTAAGCCTCTCTACCTTATGCTAACAGTAGTTTAGTACTTGTTTGCCTTTAGGTGTGTAGCACTGCTAATAGAACCCCTTTGTTACATTTTGTTCTCAGACTGTCCAGCCTGGTTGTGAACTCTGACGTGATCATGATGACCCGACGTGTCAGTAGTAATGTGTCATGGACTTCGGATCTTACTGCCTCATGTTCCGCTGACTGATTGCCTCTATTGTTGTACATGATGAGGCTTACTATGCTGACTGATGCTCGCTATTGTTGATATTACGATAAGGATGACTGATTCCTAGGATCGTTGTACTAGGGTTCATGCTACTTACACTATTGGCTACTTACACGTTCAAGCGGAGCTAGAACTGGTTCCCTTATGTGTATTTAAGCTCGCAGTAGTACAGGCCAGGATCCCCATCTTGGTCTTCTTTGAATACCACTCTCATCCTCTTGTCTATACAAGGGCCCAGTGTCCCTTAGTGAGCTAGCTCCAGCATATCCCTAGAGACCAAGGGGATCCCCGTGACCTTCTTCCCCATTCCTACTCCTCGTGGATGGTGGACAGCCTGACCATGACTTACCCTTCAGATACCACATGTCATCTCGTCTTCGAATATCTCAACTCTCAAACTGCAAGACCGTTCAAGTGCTACTATGTCCTAGACAACCCTCGTTGGAGATTCGTTCACAGTATCCGCACCCTGCCGCCATCCATCCTATTAGGTTTTCCCCTTTATACCTACTGTGACTCTACTGGCACCTATTGCAGACATCCAGCTGTCTTCCCTGAAGACTCAGTGAACCACCGATACTACCCGCATGGGAACCCACGTCATACAAGTGCCTAAGTCAGGCAAACGTCCATGGTAGATGTTACACCCTTCTATCTCTGAAGTTACTTATTTGCCTTTAGCTCCTTGCTAGTTTATGCAATGTTATTGGATGACTGAATGTAACAATAAGACCCAGAACAAAGAGTGGGTCAGAACAAAGGAAGGTACTTTAGACAATAAGTACAACAAGAGTTCAGAACAAGGATGATGTCATAGTGACATCACAATAAAGATATAACAAAAGTGTCACAGATGCATTCATTTTTGCCTTTTGTGGATCACATGACCTGCCATCACGTTACCTAGTTAGTCACATGAAATACCATGCACTTTTCATCACATAACCCTGGGAAAGTATGCCCATACATGGGACATCCCTTTATGGTCACATTCTATACACAGACAGACTCTCTGATTGGTAGATAAGGAAGGAACCCTCTAGAATGTTCTAGATTACACTTAGTAGGTACATATTACATGCTGTATTAGGTTTTACTCAGCAACACATCATATGTAGTCAGCCACTATGACAGTGCATCAGTCAGCACTAAAGATAAGGCTATTAATAGACATGACATGTCAGCTCCTTAGTCAGTATTGCTTACAGTACACTTAGTAACAGTGTTCAAGCTCCAACTTAATCACAGCCACAGTAGATATATAAGCTTGCCTGTAGCATCCTGAGTGGAACCAACTTGTCCTCTTGGTTCTCCACTCAGGTGCACATTCACTTGTACTTCCTTACTCTTCTCAATCTAACTTGTCCTCTCGGTTCTCCACTCAGCCTGCCCTTGTGTGACACCATGCCTTGACCTTGTATAAAGGTCATACACTGATGCACACTCCACATTGTCCATAGGTTCTAGCATGTAACGTTACCACAGGAACGTTATGTGCAACGTGCACATCACTAAGTCACTCAGGCCAAGGTAATGGGATGAGAAGTAGTCGGTTAAGACTAAGTTCAATGATGAATAAGCACCACACGGTCTCCTCAGACACATAGGTGATAGTCGGGGAGGTTCAGGGGTTCAAGTGCAAAGGTGAACCAAAGTTGTGCTCAAGCGAAAAAGCAAGCGTAAAGTCGTTCGTGGATTGACAACGATGTGGTATTACACAAGAAGTCAAGTCTACCATACAAGCTAGGTAGTGTGCGACTTATATACTAGTACAGGATGTTTGTACACAACAAACATATGGTGCGATATATGGGTTCTGAGTAAAAGTAGAACAAAGGCGCAACTATAGTAAGAAACATGGTGATTGCACGGGGTCATGTGCAAGTCAGCTGAGACCGGAGCACCGTGAACTTTAATATACAAGGAAGGTGAAGGGGGCGTAAAGACATATTGTGCAATGAAGAGATCATCAGAAACGGTTGGGCGCATAAGGAGTTATGGGCATATCAAGGTGGGGCACAGGAACAAGAAGCAAGGAATGAGGGCATCCAAGGGAGAGAAGAGGGAAAATTGTAACATTACCCCCCTGTTAGACCTGAAGTTGCCACGACTTCAGTCACTGCTGACGTAATCATACACATCAGCACTGGGGTCGTTAGTCTCGTCATCCCAGTCATCCACTGGGCATACATGCCACCGAAGGAACAAATACCTCCCGTGCTCCCCGCACCTCCTACACATCTCATACTGTGGACACTCGATCTCATCATGCCACGCGTCAAACCTCAGACACTTCCCACACCAGCGGGGGTGCTTGGACAGCTCCTCAAAGGCCAGGGTGATGGGCGCAAGTCAATGAATGAGGCAGTTCTCAGACGCATGAGCCCGGCTTGTGCACCATGTACATACCCCAGCTGGAGGCCGATTAGGGCACTCACTCATTTTGTGGCCCCACTTCTTGCACAAGTAGCACTTGTGCCGCTTCTGAGTTTGACTGGGTCCATCCATAAGACGGGGCATCTCTGAAGGCCTGCCCGAACGTGGTATAAGAGGAAGTTTGGAGAAGTAATGGCGAGGGCGTACAGGGCGGGTGGTGAGCTCAATGAACTTATCAGTGATGAGGGGGATAGCACCTGTGTACTGCATGCACTTCGTGATGCCCTGAGGTTTGGCATCCAAGTGGAACTGGTCCCTCGTGGCCTCTTGCTCGAGACGTCTCAGGTCCGCCCATTGCACATCCAGGGCGATCTTGTCCCCAAGGCACTGCTGCAACCTTGCAACCTCCACAGACAAGAGGGGATTTTTGAGCTCGCTTAGTACCTCATTGATAGTGACTGCACAAGGGTCTTGCAGGCTGAAGACCGCAAGCTGGTGAGGGGAGATGGCCAGGTGCATGGCTGACAGTTGGGGTGTCGACAGGTAAACTTCCTGGCAGTAGCAGGGTTTCCCCTTTCCCAGAGTTCCGATGATTTCCCAATAGTCGTGGTGGTAGTAGATGTACTTTTCCAGGACTTTCATGACATTGTCCTTGAGTGGGAGCATGAGTGGGAAGAAGAATGGCATATCAGGGGCATTAAGAAAAAAGGGAAGGCCAGGGTCGTCAGACTCCTCGTCATCCCCTTCATTGATCGGCTCCTCGTCATCATCTAAAGATGCGAGCCGAGGGTCCAGTCGTAACTGACAAGGGGAGATGGCGGGCGTCAGTGAGTAGGGATGGGGCAGCTCAGACGCGAGCTGCGACATGGGGACAACTGGTGTGATACCAGGGGGAGCCTCTAAGAGGGGTGCTACTGTGGGTTCAAGTGGTGGTGGAGAGGATGGCAGGGGCGTAGGACTAGTGGGGGAGATATTGAGAGCAATGGCGAGGATGGGGGTCAGGGGTCATGAGGAAATGACTGAGTATGGTGTTTGGGATATGAATGGAGTTGGGATTCCTTCCAACTGTGAGGGGACTGTAAGTCGTTCCATGATGATAGCAGAGGGGGGACATGGTTGGTTGTTAGCGGGAGCGGTGGTAGATGGGGTGGTCATAGCTTGTGTTGTTGTTCATTCGTCCTCCAGTCTCTATCTTTTATAGCTTTCGCCCTGCTCCATCAGCCGTGGGACTGCAGTGATAGAAGTCAGCAATTACTTCGGGCACGTGTTTGACATGGTCAGCAGGTTCCCATGAACTGTCACTCATGGGAAAACCCTTCCACTTAACTAGGAACTGAAGTTTGCACTGTCATCCATGGAGCCGTGATCCCATGATCTGCTCCACTTCAAATTCCTCTTCTCCATCCACGAGTTCAGGGGGTGGTTGTGGGAAGTTCTCCCCATGTAGTTCTGTCTCCTTATATGGTGTTAGTAGGTTCGTGTGGAACACTGGGTGTATCTTCCATGTGACTGGTAACTCCAACTTGTACGTCACCGCCGATAAGGCCTTCTTAATTCAGAATGGGCCGTGACGTTTAGGGGCTAGCTTTGCGGTGGGGTAGAACATTCTCAAGTTCGTCCCTTCTAGCTAGACCTGGGCCCCTTCGGTGTAAGGGATGAAATGACTTCTCCCCTTCTTGGCCATGAGGTCTTGCACATGTTTAATGCAGTCTTGTGCGTGCTGTCATCTTATGACCATTTTGTCTAGGTGTTGGTCGACCGATGGTGTTGGCGTAGGTTTCGAGACCCATGTCATTTGTGGTTCCCATCCCATAATGAGTGAGAACAGGGAGTGTTTTGTGGTTGCATTTGGCCAGGAGTTGTGTGCGAATTGTGCTATGGGGAGTGCTTCCACCCAGTTGTCCTGCTGAACATTGCTCCAATGGTGTAAGTACTGTTCAAGCCACTGGTTGGTGTGTTCTGATTGGCCGTCTGTTTGGGGGTGATACGTGGAGGAAATGTTCTGCCATATCCCCAACGTGTTGCACAGTCCTTTCATGAACACAGACATGAATCGTGGGTCTCAGTCTGTGATGAGTTTGCGTGGTATTCCATAGTGCGGGTAAATGTGTTGGAGGTATAACCACGCTACTCCTTCAGCTGTGATGGTCTCATGACAGGGTATGAAGACTGTGGCTTTCGAGCAGTCGTGGTCGGTGATTGTGAGAATGGAGTTGAACCCCTGGGATGGGGGTAATTTGGTGATGAAGTCCATGGCGACAACTTCAAATGGCTCTGCTTCAGGGTCAGTAGATATAGGGAATAGGTGGGGTTTTTGTCGGTGAGGGTTAATTTTGTTGGCCTGACACACAGTGCATCCTTTAATGTATTCTTCAACGTCTTCTTGTATGGTGGGCCACCAATAGTCGCATCGCACTAGTTCACGTGTGTTGGCAATTCCAGGGTGGCCCATGCTCAGAGAGTCGTGAAAGAAGGTGATTACCCCCCACTTAAGATTGTTGTCCCCGACAACGACTAATGCTTCGTCTTTCCACCACAGCCCATCATGTAGTTTGAGGTTGTGGTGGTTGGCCCATTGTGCAGCCTCTTCCTTGCCAGCATTCTGTGCCACCTGGGACCAAATATCCATATTGCATATTGACATTTGGGTGGCTCGGATAAACCGTTCAGCTGGTAGGACAATGACGTTGGTGTTGTCCCCTTCACCAGACTCATGATCTGACCGCCTGGACAGGGTGTCTGTGTGCGTGTTCTTTGTTCCTGCTACATGTCTCAGAATGAAGTCATATTCTGACAGCTCTAGGAACTCTCACGCGATCCTTCAGTTAATTTTCCGGGGTTCCTTCCAGTATTGGAGGTTGGCGTGGTCAGTGTGGATGATGATTTTATGGGGGGATCCTACAAGGTACATCCTCCATGCTCTTAGTGCTTTAACCACCACTAACAATTCCCAGTCGTAAATGTCGTAGTTTTGCTCCATTTTGGTGAATGATTCGGAGTGAAAGGCTACTGGGTGGAGCTTCTGGTCGGGGCCTAGTTGGTTTAATACTGCCCCTACCGCAACGTTCGATGCGTCAACCTCCAGTTTGAATGGCTTGGCGAGGTCTGGGAATAGTAGAACTGGTTCTTCGCATATACACTTCTTAATGTCTTTGAAGGCGTTTTGCTGCATGTCACCCCAGTGCCACTGGGTATCTTTCTTTGTGAGGTCATGGAGGGGTCAGGCAAGTTGGGAGAACCCCCATATGAATCTTCGGTAGAAGTTGCAGAATCCTAGGAACGTGCGAACTTCTTTGAGGCTCTTCAGAGGTTGCCATTCTTGGATTCCTTGGACTTTAATGGGGTCCATTTGCAGTCGCCTGTGGCCAATAATGAGGCCAAGGTACTTGGTTTCGTAGACCTCAAACTCACACTTCTCCAGCTTCACATAGAGGTCATGTTCCTTGCAAAGCCATAATACTTCGTGAAGGACTTCCCGATGATGTTTTTTGTTGTCAGCAGTGGCAACGAGGATGTTGTCCATGTAAACAACAACCTCATTCGTCAGGATGAGGTCACGGAATATGGTATCCATCATTGTTTGAAAGGTGGAGGGAGAGTTGGTGAGGCCAAAGAACATGACACGTGGTTCAAATAGCCCTTGATTGGTTTTAAACACCACTTTCCACTCATCTCCCTCTTGAATATGAACATTATTGTACCCCCACTGGATGTCTAGCTTTGAGTACAGTCGCGCGGTTTGGATACAGTCAACGAGTTCAGGGATGAGGGGGAGGGGGTAGTGGTTTTTTATGGTGAGTTTGTTGAGGTGTCAATAGTCTTGTACCGGGCATAGTTTCCTGTCTTTCTTTTTGATGAAGAAGAAGGGTGACACGTAAGCGGACTTCGAGGGGCAAATGTATCCTTTTTTGAGTTGTTCGTTCAGGAAGACCGTGAGTGCCTCTCCTTCGTTCACAGTTAGGTGGTACACCTTACAATCAAGGGTTGCAGGTGTGTCGGGGAGTAATTCGATGGCATGGTCCCACATGCGTGACAGGGGGAAGCGGTGTGACACTTCTTCACTAAACACTTTGCGGTGTGACCAATATTCTGGAGGAACCATTTCCTCGAACATTCGGACCTGTTTCTTAGCCGCTTCCTGCTGAGCGAGTTCTGACACAGTGGTTGTTTTTCGCAGGAAGGTAATGCTTGGCTCCGATTCTTCATTCACAACCTGCTCCCACGCCTCCTCGTCAAGCTTGTATGCCTCTAGGGCCCTAATAGCAGCTTCTATGGGCATGGCGTCGCTTTGGAGGTTCAGGCTGGAGATTACAACCGGCTGGAAGTTTTCGTTCAGCGTGGCATCTCTCCACTCCATCTCAGGCTCGAAGGCCGAGAACCAGGGGTAGCCCAGGATCGCTTTGTCCTTTCCCAGATTGGTTACCAGGAAATGAAGCGTCTTTGTGTGCTCACCAGTCCGCACCGCCAAATCAGTGTACTGGGTTATTGCACCATCTCGGTTGTAAGTTCCGTCAACATTCCATATAGTGATAGGAATGGAGACAGGTCGGGTTCCGAGATGCGTTCATTTGAGCAATTCCACACAAATAAAGTTGTCGGTTGCTCCAGAGTCCAACAGGACCTGTCGTTCGGCTGTTGCGTTCGCAGATTTGAAAAGAACTGGGATTCGCATAGATCGGTATCTGCTATGGTACACGTGTAGCACCTTTGCCCAGGCCAACGGGTTCAGGCATTTGGAAAATCCTTTCCTTCAAAAAGCTTCTCCACCAAGAGGTCCTGCACCTCTTTTGGCTGAGTGGCCAGCACTGCGATCTGAGCATCAGCCGCTTCATCATTTGACAGTACGCAGTTTGCTGATATGGCAACTCGAGTAACGAGGGGGGGAGGCGATACTGTGGGGGTAGCAGGGATGGGAGGAGGTGCTCCTCCATCGCTTGTGGTCTGAGCAGCACGAGTGCCTTTTTGTGGGCAATTACGCGACACATGACCCTTTTCTCTGCATCGGAAACATCTCCCCTCTGCTGTTATGATCCAACACTTCGGACTTTCTCTGTGTGTGGCTTTTGTTATCCTGTTTCACTTCACTCCATTTGTCTTTTATTTTGTTACCAAAGGGGCTATCAATGTTAGCCACCCTAGACTCCGCTTCTACATCAGTGCCTTGACTTGTTTTGGCTTTTACTTCTGTGTGGACTTGTGTTCATGTTGTTTGGAACCTCATCTTATTTAAAGCTGTACTTTACACTGTAGGAAGCCAGACTTGGCTTTGTTTGCAATCTAGCAACCTTGCCTTTGCTCTCTGGTGTGACTCAGCCTTTTCCCCACTTCTTGTTACGTTCGGCCCTCCGGAACGTGCCACTACGCCACCACGTGACCCAGAAGATTCGTCTCCAGTGCAATTCGTCGCCTGGAGTCCCGCAAAAGACCCTTTGGACACCGAAGCGCAAGCAGCCGAAGAAGCCGAGGCTAGGGAACGCCTCTGGAAGTTTCATCAAAGTCGCGCTCTGCACCTGCGCGCAGCTATACTGGCCACCCAGTATATGTTCCCACAAGATCCACCTCAACGTCCGGAAGATTAGCGCCCAATGACGTCATTGCCCGTCACGTGACCCTGGCACGTGACCTGGCCCAGACTGCACCAGAAGAGTCCAGATGAGCTTGTGCCTGGATTGGAACGTGTGTTATCGATTGTGCCTGGTTTGTGATCCGTTACTGTATTTGTGTTGACTTTCCCGTGCCTCGTCCCTGTGGCTTGATGCGCCCATGGACTGTATGTTTCAGCCACCATCAGTGGCGTTGGACATGTGTTCTCCGCAGTTCCGCAGTTTCCGCCTCGTGTTGTATGTTTTCTCATTGGACGATTAGCACTGATTGTCGGAGTCCAGGCTGAGCTTGAAAGCTCCCTGGATGTGTATAAGTAGACAGTAGAAGCGACCTTAGACGGTAGCTTTGACTTCTTGGATCATCCGTACAACTAGTCTAGCAGTGTCCCCAAGTCCCCTCCTCTGCTCTCAATCCATTCTCTTCTTGTTGCCCTACGTGCCCTCGGAGTTAGTCCAGCATCACAGCGGCGTCCATACCCTACGCAGACCTCGGAGTCAGTCCCTCTGCTATAGCGGTGTTATCCCCTTTTTCCTCCCTCCCACGTGACCGATTGATCGAGCGTGCTAGCTCAGCGTAAACGAGCGAAGTCATTCATTTCTTTTACCTTTTTGTTGTTATCCGAGTCCTACAGATCGTCCGTTTCAGACTTATCCTTGAAGACCACGAACGACAGCAAGCGCTAGCTCAGGCGACAGAACAAGAGCGGGTATACCCGAAGTCGTTAAGGAACCCTTGAAGACCGGTTGAGTGCGATCTCCCAAAGTGCGCCCTACGGAGCGTAACACTTCTTGTGCATCCCCTACCTCTGTACCTAACCTGGACACCCTCGAAGTCTTTGCAGTTGAACTATATCAACGTGTCACACCTGTTAGACTCTGTGTACTCACAAGACTGAGTATAGAGAAGTGTCAGACACTTTGGGCGAGGAGCCCTAACTACAGAGTAGTGGCACATATCGTGCCACACCCCAGACCACTTGTATTTCATAGCAATAAGACAATAGACGTCTTCGCTTGATACTTGTGTGATATTGAACCCCCTTGAACCCACATCCCTGCTAGGATGTAACATCCGCAACCATCCTTTGCTTCTCAGCATCTGTGAGGGTTGCGCGGGCTCTAGTGCGGCTAATATCCATGGTGTTTGGGTCACGCACCTTGTTAAGGGCTTGGACCCACTGGTCTCGAGTATGACCTCCTCGTTTTTCATTTTGTCGGTTGCACGTGAGGCGGGGCTTCAACATGAGGTACTCTGCTTGTTGAAGTCATGCTGCTGCCTTCCATTGGTCCCATGTAATGGGGTGCTGGAAGCATATTGCGTTGATTACGAGGTTGTCAGGGAGTCCTGCTTGGAACTTTTCAATGACATTGGCTTCATCTGGATTATAGCCAGCTTTTGCTGTGAGGTTTTGGAACTTCGTGATATACGTATCAATATCTTCACCAATCATCTTCAGTTTGTCAATGTCTTGGCACGCTCTGGTTCGTTCAGTGGTGTCAGTGTAGGCGTTCGTGAACCAGTCAAGGACCGTGTTCCATAGGTTCTCTTCATTGTGCAGTACCCCTCCTGCTATCTGGGTGTCCAGCCACATGGTCTGCTCATCCACCCAGTCATCCACCAGATGCCCCCTCATGTATGAAAGGAGGGTCATGGCTCGCGAGTAGGGTATTCTAAGCTGATCGATGGTTGGGTTCATTCCTCGATAAATTCGAAAGGATCGAAGGAAGTTTCAACTCTCCTCTCAATTTCCATCGAAGATGGGTGGTGGGTTGCCCCCAAGTTTGCCCCCTCCCAGTGCTGGTATTGCCCTGGGTGGGCCCACGGGGAGCGCACCTCCTCCTGGGGCACCGCCTCCAGGGGCTCCACCTCCCGGACCACCTCCGCCACCACCAGGGGCAGCGCCGCCCAGTGGGCCTCCACCGCTACCATGTATGCCTCCACTAGGTTCAGCAGTTGGGCCACCGCTCAACCCCATCATTGGCTGGGTGCTAGAGCTATGAGTTGCTCCACTTGTCTGAGCAGCCGATCGACTTCCTGTAGCATATGGGTCTCCACTGCCTGAGCCGGAGGCTCCCATGGTAGTAAGGCTGGTGGTGACCTGAGTGTTGATGGCCATCTCTGGCTGTATGGGGGTAAGGGTGGTTGATTTGTCTGGGTCAACGTTAATTCCTGTGATGTTGGTTGACCCAAGGGGTCCTGCACCAAATTGTGGAGGGACAGCTTTGTAGGCATACCACCGTCCTTGTTTTGGATCGTAGTCAATGTAAGCCCAAAGATGAAGGTCGTTGAAGTAGTGGACTTGGTGGTATTCTTGGTTTTTGGCGTCAAAGATGAAGTACCCCTCTTGATTGTGGATTTCTTCCCAGACTACTGCTCCCTTCTCGTGGCTGGAGAGCTCATCGGTTAGATACCGATCAATGTACTGTGGCTGAAACTTTGTGCGACTCCTACTAGTCGCCAGTGTTGCGAGAGACTTGACTTAATGTAATGTTACCACAGGAACGTTATGTGCAACATGCACATCACTAAGTCGCTCAGGCCGAGGTAATGGGATGAGAAGTAGTCAGTTAAGACTAAGTTCAATGATGAATAAGCACCACATGGTCTCCTCAGACACATAGGTGATAGTCGGGGAGGTTCAGGGGTTCAAGCGCAAAGGCGAACCAAAGTTGTGCTCAAGCGAAAAAGCAAGCGTAAAGTCGTTCATGGACTGGCAATGATGTGGTATTACACAAGAAGTCAAGTCTACCATACAAGCTAGGTAGTGTGTGACTTATATACTAGTACAGGATGTTTGTACACAACAAACATATGGCGCAATATGTGGGTTCTGAGTAAAAGTAGAACAAAGGCACAACTATAGTAAGAAACATGGTGATTGCATGGGGTCATGTGCAAGTCAGCTGAAACTGGAGCACCATGAACTTTGATATACAAGGAAGGGGGCGTAAAGACGTATCGTGCAACAAAGAGATCATCAGAAACAGTTGGGTGCATAAGGAGTTATGGGTGTATCAAGGTAGGGCCCAGGAATGAGAAGTAAGGAACGAGGGCATCCAAGGGAGAGAAGAGGGAAAATCATAACATAGCATGTGATTTATCTCCATGCCGGCATTGAGTCTTTGCCCTTGACAGTTCACCTTCAACTCCCTTGGCCTGGCATAGCTGATAGTCATACTGCTACAAAAAGCATAGTACAAATGCATAGTACAATAACCAGTCCAGAGGGAGGAGTCCATATGATGTCATTGTACAGTGATGTCATAGATAACTAAGAAGTCTGAGATTGTGATGATCATACATCTAATCTACATAAGTCCTGTATATCTAATCTACAGCACTTCATATATGATATGTCCATAGAGCCACTAAGTGTGCACAGGTCACTTATCAACAATCAGCTCCACACAGGTGTTACAGTATGCTCCTATCTCCTTAGTCTTTTGCTATATATTTAGTCATTCTATAGTAACTTGGCGATTATCTCATTGTATGGTCTGGCCTCGGGTTGTCCGTTGTACCTGCCGAAGGCCGAGACCTCGGTGTAACCTACTGAATATGTAAGGGAAGATAACCACCAAGGCGATCTCCGCGCTCAGATTTTCTCCGGACTCGTCAACGCTCTGCCGCGCGTCTTGTCGATGATGGCGAAAAGGACCCATAAAGTGTAGCGCCCCACGCGCGCGCGCACCTCTACCCCCGTCCGGATCTTGTCCAGCGGAGAGAACTCTAACTGGAAGCGTCAGATCGCGCCCTGAACCTGCCCATATAGCGAGGGAATGAACGGGGTCAGCTTGACTCGCTGAGGCCCAAGTTGATGGCGGTCCGGGCCAAAAATAGTTACCCATGTAAGAGTGATACAAAAGGATTGCTGCACACGTACGACAAGGTGCTTCGGTCGCATAAGAGGGCCAACCACAGTTCGAGATCCTCTCTCTTGCAATTGAATACCCCTCTAGTTAGCGCGTCATTGTCGTTGTCGGGGGTTCACATTGGTCGTCACCCATCTGACTCCCCGATATTGGCGGCGAGTTCCAAGTGAGGTTGGCGCAGTACAGTAGTTGGAAATTATTGCATGACATTGACTTGGCGTTGGGGCCGACGGCTCCTCGTACGGCCAAAAACCCCAAACTGAGACCGGAGCTCGCACGTCGTAGTACTGGTAATAGAGCAGTTTCTTGAACAAAAAGGAGCGTTCACTGCCGCTCACGAATCAATTCTCCATTCTCCGCTCCTATGGAGAGCATACATTATAGTTACATGCAGAGAGACCCATGACGGTCCTGAGTTTAAACAACAGGGATTTTCGTGACGTATTGAATGCGGAACGGGTTGGACTCGGTCTCCTGGCTGCGCGAGTAAGGAATCCACTTTGGTTCGTCCTAAAAACGCATCGTCAGAGAGAGAAGTCACAGGAAAGTGTGAGATGACGACGGGACCTTGAACAGGCGCAGAGCTTTGCATTGGTCCAGCTCGTCGAGCGTGAAGCGGTGGTAGATGCCAGCCGGCAGGACCAGCAGATCTCCCGGGAGGACGTGGATGCGGATCCACTCGTCCGAGGGGTGTTCTGCCGTACGGCGTCGGCGTCAGTCTTGACAAGATAATCAGAGAGAGATTGCCATCATTTTTACCCACCGCGTACATCAAAGAAACCGGATCCGGAGAGGATGTATCGTATCTCTTCGTCTTCGTGCATGTGTCTATACGACGGCCATCCATCGCGTCAGCGTGATCCGTGCGTCGATAGATTCCCCTACCCACTCGTCGAAAAATGACTTGAGCTTGGACTCGTATAGGTCGCCCAGACCCTCCTTCGTCACGTTGATCGTATCGCGGTTTTTGTACCCTTGCTTCTCGGCGATTCTGTCGATCTCGGCTTCGTATCCGCCTGCGGTGTCCAATGGGACGGTCCAGTAGAGGACGCCGAGCTTGCGAAGATGGTCGGGGTCGAGAGGTCTCCCGGAATCGTGCGGGAGGCGTTGGTCACCTGGGAGATTGTCGAAGTAGTAGGTACGCATGGGTGGCACTGTCAGAGCACCCGGACGGGGCTCGTTCACATTTAAGGGGCAGTCTGGCGCGCAACCAAAAAAAAAAAAAAACTATTTTTGTCGATCGCTCGTGCATCATGGTGAACACTTCTGCGGCAATCAACACACGGAAATGACCAGAAGCTCCTCTGGGCAACAATGGATGATCGATGATGTTCTATAATCAACTTAGGCAAAGTCTCGTCTATCTCATGCGAGAGAGATGCCCTGCGTGCATATTCTCGTAGCAACGTGTTGCAAGAGCCCATCTATCAAGCTTTTCAGGGGTGCTGTACATTCAATGAAGCGTAGATGCCATTGTGAAGTAAGATTTGTAGCATTTACAGCTCATACATCGGTTCTGACCAAACCCAGCTGATCAAACACGAATCCATTGTTAGCCGAACCCGAGCTGACAACCTGGCTCAGCTGTCGTGTTATAATTGCTTACGCCTAGTAAGCCGGCCCAGTTAGAATGAAGACATTACTGTTTAGGCAAAGGCCGCACGCGCAATTGAAGACTGCGGCCCTGCCCAAAAAAAAAGAGAAAAGCTGCTCACCTGAGGGCCGAAATTTGGGAACGAGGATGTATATATCGTCCCCACCCAGTGTAAATTGAAAACAGGAGTATCCTCTGACCTATGTGGGTTTTCTTGACAATGCCAGGAGATACGAAGAGGCGACAAAAGAGTGGGGAAACAGGGGAGAGCCGCGCCTACTATGTTGGGTCCCACGCAAGAGGGGCCAAGAGCAGGGGGCGTCCGTCGCCTGAACAAAACCTACTTACCGGATCGCAATCCCCAAGGGGTCCACCTGGGCACGTTTTGAACAGTCGGATTATATCGCACCCTCGCCCCGCCTTTTTTTTTTGGTGGTCCGAACGGGAAAGCTGATTTTCGACCCGAGCGCAACCAAGTTTGTGCTTGGAAAAAGAGGAAAACGCCGTACCGGAGTGTCTGGGAAAGTATGGGGCGATGGGAGGGTTTGTTTGGCTGGCCGATGGTGTCTCTCCTTCTGGGTCACAGCTACCGATTTAGAGGTTCGCGTGCGGCTCGCAACCGAAGACAAGACAAAAAAAAGGTTCAGAATCAAAGCAGATAGAACAGCTGTAGTGAAATACTTTGACGTTGAAAGTTGTTTCCGAGTACAAAGCGTCTCAAGGCAAGGTGAGCGCACGCTGATTGTTTGACCAATTGAGTCAAACAAACAAACAACATAATATTGCATGATATCATATACAAGGTCGAAAAACAAAAACGCAGGGGGCTTGACCTCAGGCATTGGAAGCGACGATCATATTTTAAAAAGGGAGAAGAGCATACAAACGAGAATCAAGAAAAAGAAAGAAAGAAAAAAGCCTAAAGTGTCCAGTAGACTCGAGTCGAGGCGAGCGACGGGAAAGCGAGGCAGAGGACGAGCAAGGGAACGGCGCGCGTAATAAGCTACGAGAGCTAGTAGAGTCTATAATGGTTCCTGTGCGGCCACGCCAACCCACGGAAACTTGAACACGATCATTCGGCAGGGGCCAAAGGAGGCAGCCCGGGGAGCGAGGAGGGTAAGGCGAACCACAGCAGGACACTTGAGGCATTTCCAGAATCCAGAAAACATCCGTCCGATCTAAAACCTTGCGGGACCTTAGTAACCAACGCCAAAAATCCAAAAATGAGAAAGAAAAAAAAAACGCACCATTCCGGTTAGGTTCGTCGACTTTACCCCCTAACTTCACTTTCTATATAACGACGTAATCACGGATGGGCGATCCAGCACTTCTTCGTGTGGGGGAGGCTTACGGGCCCTCATGGGTCAAGCTTCTCGCCGCGCGCAAGCACACGCACGACCCGGCTGGGCTGGGCGATAACGTCCATCATAGCTTTGACGGCCGGTGGGCGCTCAACCATTCCGCCACCGCCACCACCGCCACGCCCACTACGGTGCCCGTGGTGATGATTGGCAGGCCAACGGCCTTCAGGCGACACCGCACGGCCACCGGCAGAATCCGGTGCCCCGGCACCGGCACCGCCAGGGGCAGACGAGACCTCGAGTACGGTGAGGCGCGCACGGCGCGCCCAGTACGCGACGAGGGTCCCGGACGCGCGGGGCTCGTGTCGGTTCTGCGGCGCGGAGAGGGGCAGCGGGACGGGCGAAATGCCCTGTTGCGGTTGGGTGGGTGGAGACTGCGCGAGGGTGGCGAGGACGACGCGTGGGCGGGCGAGGTCGGCGTGCTCGGCCTCCCACCGGGCGCAGCATATCGTGCGGCGGACCCACTCGGGCGAGGGCGAGGGCGAGAGGGCAGGAGCGGGAGATGGGGTGGTGGGTGAGGAGGGTTCGTCGTCGGAAAAGGCGATCTGGTCCCAGAGGACAAACGCGGCGTCCTGCTGGACGCGCACGCGCGGGTTGGTGCCGACCTGGGACTCAAGCATGCGCGAGGCGGTGCGGGCGCGCTGGGCAAGCGGTGTCGAACCCTTCTTGAGGAGGTCGAGAGTGTTAAGCGCTGGTGAGTCAGGGCACAGGGGGGCAAGGGCAGGGTCACTGTCAACCAACGAACGAGCGCTACAGACTACAACGTGAGAGACAAACCTTCGAGGGGCACAATGATGATCTCCTCCTGGCCATCGCGGCACCATTTCTTGAGCTGTCCGAGGGCGTTGACGAGCACGCTTGCGTCGACGACAATGACGTCTGCGTCCTTGTCCCTGGCTCCACCCCTACGTGGGTGGGGATCCTCGGTTCCACGCTTCCTAGGACCTGCACCAACAGTCATTGGACGCTCCTTCTGGTCCCTCTGATAAGACTGATTGGGGGCGGGGTTAGTGGTAGTAGTGAACTTGATACCACCGACGGGGAGCTGGCCACGCCTCGAGTCCGTCGGCTGAGGGTGGGAACGCTGGCGCTCTCGCCAGTTTGTATTATGGTTGGAGTTGTAGTTGTTATTGTTGCGGGGAGGAGCGGAGACGGACTTTTCGAGTTGCTCGACTTGGTGGGTGAGGAAAGCGGCTCCGAGAGCACGGGACATGGCGAGCTTGTTTGCCTGGCAGGACATTAATAAAATTGGCGAGGACGAGGGAATACGGTTACCGAGTCGTTCTGGGTAGCCATGGTTAGTGTTACAACAACTCGCTTCGCTCTCACGCACGCCCAGTCTCCACTTAACTTACACGGCCACACTTCACTCCGGGTGTCACGTGTTATGGGTCTAGATTCAACACTCTTAGGGTAACGATTATGTCATGATGACCCTGCTCCTGCCTGCAGCTTCGACTGGATTACATTCACCAAGTAATTCATGTTATCCTGCTTCTTTTGTATCGTGTCCTGCAGCGTGTCCAGATTCGTTTTGATGAATTCGATCTTTTGTTCGTAGTGTTTCACCGCCTGGCCTCGCGTCTGCCATAAACATCAATCAGTTCAGAGTCCATGTCAGATTATGATCGGATCCCCACCTTTTGCACGTAGTACCCTGTGCCAACATCGATAACCACATTCTCGACATCTCGTAGCTTTCCCGGGACGTATAGAGAACCCGTGAGCGGTACCAGAATAGTTTTATCTTCAAATCGTGTCCATATTGCTCCCGTGAATTGCCAAGGGTTTACTTACCCTTGTTCTCTGGCTTGACCTCCTTTGCACTCTCGATGCACGAGCGGAATTTCGCCTGCGCTTGCTTCAGTTGCGCAAATGAGTTGGTTAGATGTGAGAGTTCCTGCAGATTGGGTTCAATGTAGCCCCTCGCTGCACATATACGACAACATACCTCTTCGAGCTGCTTTTTCACTTCTGCGAGCTGAGGAAGCTCCAGATCGGCGACATTGATCTGTTGGGGAGCGGTTGCTGCACCTGGCGCGGACATGGGTGTTGTATGTAATACAGCCCACGCGACAATTTATTTCTCCATTCAGTCACACCGTCCCCTGCTCGATCATTTTCGCTCTCATCAACTCGTACGTCGACGGCGATGGCGATGGCGGCGGGCTCAACAAAGGCCCCACCACAGGACATAGGTAGGACTACATATCCACGGGCGCACTGGGCTGACTGGACCATATCCGCAGTCGCTATCTTCCATGCCTCTTTCCACCCCACACGGGGCAACGACCTCGACTGGTCCCTCAAAGCTAGCGATGGTACCTACACTCTTCTTTTATCTCAAACATTTCAGCGCTCACTGCCCGTGCAGACTTACAACTCGATGGCGTCGAGTTCAGCTCGCTGCCCAGCGGATTGCATCTCGTAGAGCAGGACGTCGTGCATGTCTCTATCTACCTTCCTTTACCCTCGCCTCACCTTTTTGAGCCAGATACTTCACGAAGGACGGCCTGCGGGGCGTATGCGTCTTTACCCGACGTCAGACATCTGAGCAAGGCCAGCGTGGCTTCCGCCTCTCCTCCCTCGGCATCCTCCTCGCGCGTTCTCCCCGCCCGCGCCCTTGGCGCCACGTCCCCGCACTGAAGGCTCTCGTGCGCGATCTCCACTCCGATTCCGTTGCCCAGGGCGATAGCAGCCAGGACGTCTGGGAGCCCGCGCGGCGGTTCTTTGAGCTGCGCAAAGCACGTCTCGAGGATCTGGGCGGCGCTGGCGCGTGGCATAGCTGGAGTGAGGAACTAGAATTCGATATGGACGATGGCAGGGTCGAGGACGTCGGCGATGGGTATGAGGTGAGTCACAACGCTCAAAGAGAGCTTTCCGACCAACTCATTCGTTATGGCAGTACACGCACGCTTCCCCAACGCTGCACCTCCCCCACCTCCTGCACGTCCTGGGGCCTTCCTCACTCACGCTATATAAGCACGTTCTCGGTCGTCGGCGAATACTCATATATACACAGCCGCCCGTCGAAGCGGCGTGCTTTCTCTGCCAGGTAGCCGCGGATATGTGTTTCGAGGACCAGACAACCTCCACGGCTCAAGGAGAAGCGCCCAATGCTGTCCCGCAGTTGAAGGGTAAACACAAAGAGGGCATCAACGTCCTTGGCAGTGTGACGCTGCACGACATCGACATGCTCGAGCGCGAGTCGCGGACCGGGCGCGGCTGGATAGCCTGCACGACCGACGCGGTCTTCCTTGAAAAGCCGCAGTATTACGACCTGATCATCGACTTGACTTCCTACGCACCCACCGAGCGCCGCGCGACCGCGCGCCCGGGCCTGCAGCTCGCGATCAAGGAGCCGTACGCGCGCAGGCCGACCTACCGCCTCTCCACCATCCGCTTCACCTGGAGCGACGTGAAACTGGTACGTGTCTCCACGTATCCCAAATTCGTTCGTCTCTCAAAAAGTTGGACACGCAGTGGACCGAGCTCGACCGTATACTCCAGCTCGACGCGGACACAAACGGCATCGCGCGTGCACGTGCACGTCGTGCGTCGGCCCCGGTCTGGGCGTGGACGGACGCGTGGGGCGTGTACGAGGACGTATGTGTCGTATGCGCGAGGCTCTGCTCCGGCCTCTGGCGCAGCGGCGGCAGCAGCAGCAGCAATAGCTCGAGCGGTCCGCGGGACCAATGGTCGTGGACCGGGTCCCCGCAGGAACGGTCCGGGCGCCGCCGTGCGCATGTGCGTCCTCACGGAGACGGCATCGAAGGGCGCCGGGCGTCGTACCGCCCGCACGACGACGATGACGACGACGACGACGACGACGACGACGACGCGAGGAAATATGACATCAGCGACGAAGACGAGGACGGCGCAGTGCTGGTGCGCAGCCGGCAGACGCGCACCACGCTCGCGCTCCTGCAGACGTTCCACGCGCAGACGCGCTTCCTCCTCTCCCGCCTCGCTACCGTCCTCCCGTCCGCCGCGTCAGCTCTCCCAGATGCGCAGCTGACGCCGCGCGATTTGCTCGCGCTCGCGCTGGGCCCGCTTAGTAGTCTCGATGCGCGCTTCGTCGAGTGGCTCGCAGAGGAGTATGCGGGTGGTGCGCGCGTTTCTGTGCGCCGTGGATGGCGCGATTTACTTGGCGGGCTTGTGGGTGCCGCTGTTGGCGGGTCGGGAGCGTCCTCGTAGTAGTAGTGCCAGCCATGAACATCTTATTCGGATGCTGGATGCACAAGTGTGGGACTCAACTCTCGTACTACGCGGACTGGACGGCGGAGTCGTGCCTTTGAATGTACATGACATACTTATTGCTTTATCTACCACACTCACTCTGTCCGTTCTCCCTCTTTGTCGTCTGTTATACCTCTGGTAAAATACCCTGTGCACAGTCTAATCTGATTGTCGCTCATGTTCAAACCCAGGGTACTACAATTCGGGTATGCGCTCCACTAGAAATACGCGTGAAGATCACCGCGGGGGGTGTCAAGAGACCGGGAAATTCAGTGCGTGCGGGCCCTATCTCCGGGTCTTCAATATATTTTGTTCACTGGCTTGGCCTGGCGCGCTCGATGGAAGAGCGGAAAATTTCTCTGCTCGCTTCAGTAACTTAGGTACTCAGACGACGCACCCCTTCGGTTTAAGCGAGCCACTCTCTTGGAACATGAGTACAATGTCGGTTCCGAGGCTGGCTCAGCCCCCAAGAAACAGCCTCCAGGCTCGGTGACAAGATGCACATGCAGATGGGCATGGGAGGCTGAGACGTGCTTTGTGACGATCGGACCGGACCTGTCGTGTCTATTAGACGGTAACAGCGTTCATGCGGTCCGAGATATCGAACACGGTCTCAGCTCTACTGTTTCCTGAAACCTGCGTTGTCCAGGCCAGTCTCCTGCACCTCTTTCTCTCGGGCTCGGACATCCCTTGCATGTTCAATGCAAGCGGAACTGTCTATGTTTCCATTTCAACCTAGCCGCTCTCACATGCACCCCATCGGATTGCTCTAGAGGTCATTATAACACCACTCTGGGGCTGGCTTAGGGTCCCAAAAAAATGTCACCAGGCTCGATCAGTGACTCTTCTTAGTAGGCACAGCGGACGAGCTACCCCAATGCTACCTGGTCCCCTGCGTCTAACTTGACAAATTTGAGAGCGCTGCCGTATGTTTTCGATGATCTGGTGACTTGGGGGTCGATTTACGGTTGTAGGAGTCGCATAGATGACTCTGCGCTATTATTGCATTCTTGAATTACTCTTGAATGTAGCTTGCTTTCTCAATGACACTGGGGTTCGAGCCACACAGTAACTATTTTTTCTATTTCTCTCATCGACTCCATCGTTTTCCTTCGCGGGGTAGATCATTCCCTTGGCGGCCCACTAGTGTTAGCAGCGATAGTGAGTCAGTGACAGTGGCGGCATGGATGACATCGAGGTCGATCTCGACTCTACTCTTCCCTGAACCTGCGCTGCCCAGGCGCTTGTGCGAGGGGCACTGGAGAGTCACTATGGGACATATGTCGAGTGGAGACTACTGGTAAGAAAAGGGAAGTAGAATTCTACCCAAGTGGCGGGGATAATTCTCGAGAAAATCGAATAATTTGTTAATCATACATGACTCGGATAGTGAAGGACCCCTCCAATCTCACGAACGAGGACCGGATTTGTGAAGACGACGCACAAAAAACGAGTATATCATATGCATCATATACATTCGTACACAATTCCTGGATCACCCGAGACTGGATCTACTAAACCCTCTTTGTGGGAGCCCTTAAGACTTGCACGGGAATGCTCATTTCAAAAGACGTTTAAACCAATGCTCTTTTCTATGCACGTGTGCTTCAACTGAAGACTGAGATGGCTCTAAAAGCATGATGAGATTAGTTTAACGGACACAAGAACAAACGAACCTATATCAGTAGCAATAATAAAGCTTGCAGACAGCTCATCAGAGTCCTCAGAAGATCCAGTAAGGTGTTCTTGAATTTTCAAGTCAACATTCCCCCCCCGATAGTCCCGCTCCGCCTGGGTAAGTGCCGATTCAAATTCGAGGCCCGAGAGACGTAAGAGCGTGGCATGCTTGAAGATGAGGATGAGAGCTTCCACAGGGGTTAGATACGCTCTAAAGATGATAGAATACAATACCGAGGATCAAATGATGACGACTGAGACCATTGCGGGTGAGCTGGAGGAATAAATATAATAAGCTATGGGGATAGATGGCTGTAATGTGACAAAACACACATTTCGAACGGTTGGCAGTGACATAACCTACATTCCCTGATGAAAAAGTGAGAATCATGGTTGAGTAAACAAACGGGAATACTGACAAATCGGAGAACCAAAGCGGACATGATTAGCAGGCCCGAAAAGAGAGAACGCACGTACACGCTAGTGGGCAAGATATGAGCATGATCAATGGAAGGTCAAGGACAGGCATGGTCAACAGACAGATATAATAAGGAAACAACTACTCACTTCCTGAAGAGGTCGAGGATAAGCTTCATTAACGGGCTTGAAACGAAGCAAACCACTGAAATTACTCACTAGCTGGAGGGACGAGGACAAGCATTGTCAGTAGGCTCGAAGCACAGCAAGCCAAAGCAGCTACTCACTCCCTGGAGCGACGAGGATAAGCTTTGTCAGTAGGCTCGCAGCAACCACTCACTTGCTAGAGAGCGGTGTACAGCCGTCGTCAGCAGGTCAGAAATGTAGCGTGGCATAGCAGCCACTCACATCCTGGACAGCCAATGACAGGGGTCATAAGTAGGTTCGAAACGCAGAGAACCATGGCAGCCACTTACCAACTGGACATACCAGGACAGGGATTGTCAGTAGATCGGAAACGAAGGCATGGCAGCTACGCACTGTCTGGAGAGCAAAGGACAGGCAGATGGTCAGGAGGCTTGAAATAGATTGAGCTGCGGAAGCTACTTACTCCCTGGAGAGCCAAAGAGAGGCATTGTAAGTAAGATTGAAACACAGAGAGCCAGGACAGCCACGCACTACCTGAAAAGCGAAGGACAGGCATCATCAGTACGGTCGATTCACAGCGAACCATGGCAGGCACTCACTCCCTGAAAAGGCGAGGGTAGGCATCGTCAGTAGACTCGAAACAAAGGAGACCAAGGCAGTTGCTCACCAACTGGAGAGCCGAGGACAGGCATTGTCAGTAGGGGTGGATCACAGCGAAGAACAGCAGCCACTCACTCCCTGAAAAGCCGAGGACAGGCATCATCAGTACGGTCAAATCACAGCGGACCACAGCAGCCACTCACTCCCTGAAAAGCCGAGGACAGGCATCATCAGTACGGTCAAATCACAGCGGATTACAGCAGCCACTCACGAGCTGAAAAGCCGAGGACAGGTATCATCAGTTGGGTCAAATCACAGCGGACCACAGCAGCCACTCACTCCCTGAAAAGCCGAGGACAGGCATCATCAGTACGGTCAAATCACAGCGGATTACAGCAGCCACTCACTGTCTGAAAAGCCGAGGACAGGTATCATCAGTAGGGTCAAATCACAGCGGACCACAGCAGCCACTCACTCCCTGAAAAGCCGAGGACAGGCATCATCAGTACGGTCAAATCACAGCGGATTACAGCAGCCACTCACTGTCTGAAAAGCCGAGGACAGGTATCATCAGTAGGGTCAAATCACAGCGGACCACAGCAGCCACTCACTCCCTGAAAAGCCGAGGACAGGCATCATCAGTAGGGTCAAATCACAGCGGACCACAGCAGCCACTCACTCCCTGAAAAGCCGAGGACAGGCATCATCAGTACGGTCAAATCACAGCGGACCACAGCAGCCACTCACTGTCTGAAAAGCCGAGGACAGGCTTCATCAGTAGGGTCAAATCACAGCGGACCACAGCAGCCACTCACTCCCTGAAAAGCCAAGGACAGGCATCGTCAATAGGGTCGAATCACAGCGGACCACAGCAGCCACTCACTCCCTGAAAAGCCGAGGACAGGCATCATCAGTACGGTCAAATCATGGCGGGCCACAGCAGCCACTCACTCCCTGAAAAGCCGAGGACAGGCATCATCAGTACGGTCAAATCATAGCGGACCACAGCAGCCACTCACTGTCTGAAAAGCCGAGGACAGGCATCATCAGTACGGTCAAATCATAGCGGACCACAGCAGCCACTCACGAACTGAAAAGCCGAGGACAGGCATCATCAGTAAGGTCAAATCACAGCGAACCACAGCAGCCACTCACTGCCTGAAAAGCCGAGGACAGGCATCATCAGTAGGGTCGAATCACAGCGGACCACAGCAGCTACTCACTCCCTGAAAAGCCGAGGACAGGAATCGTCAGTAGGCTCAAATTACAGCAGACCACTCCAACCACTTACTCCCTAAAGAACCGAGCACAATAATTGTCAGTAGGCCGGAAATAAAGCAGACCAAGGCAGTGACCTACATGCTGGAAAGCCGACGACAGGCATCGTCATTCAGCTCTAAACACAGAGAACCAAAGCGGCCACTCACAAACTGGAGGGATTAAGATGGTCGTGGTCATTAGGCTCGAAACAAAGCAAACCACAACACCCACTCACAGACTGGAGAGTCGACGAAAGACATCGTCAGTGGGCCCAAATACAGTGGGTCAAGGCAGCCACTCACAACCTATATGAACAAGAGCAGGAAACGTCAGTAGTTTTGAAACCCAGAAAGTCACGGAAGTCACTGACTCCCTGGATAGCCGAGGACAGGAATCGTCAGTAGACTCGAAACACAGTGAGCCCAAGCAATCATTTACTTCCTAGACAGTCGACGGCAGCTGCTGTCAGTAGGCATAACACGCAGCGACCCACACTAGCCGCTCACTCCCTGGATGGCCGAGCACAGGCATTGTCAGTAGGCTCTCAGCGAAGTGAGCCATGGCAGCTACTTACATTCTAAAGAGAAGCATCGTCAGCGGGCTTGAAACTTAGTGAGCCAAAGCAACTACTCACCAACTACACAGTCAGCGATGGGTATTGTCAGCAGGATCGATACACAGCGAGCCACGGTGGTCACTCACATCCTGGAGAGCCAGGGATAGCCATCGTCAGTGGCTTGAAACGCAGTGAGCCTTAGTAACTAACTTTCTGGAGAGCCGAGGACAGCTTCCGTCAGTAGGCTCAAAGGGCAGCAAGCCACAGCAGCCACTTACATCCTGGAGAGCCGAGGGCAGGCAACGTCTGTAGGTGTGAAACCCAGCCAGCCAAGGTAACTACTCACCAACTGGATAGCCGCGGACAACTGTCATCAGCATGCTCAAAATCCAGTGACCCACAGCAGTCACTCACAGACTGGGGAGCGAGGACGAGCATCATCAGCGAGCTCTTCAATGCATAGAATCACGACAACCACTCACATCCTGGAGAGCCAAGGACAGGCCTTGTTTAGCGGACTTAAAATACAGTGAGCTACGGCAACTACCCACAGACTTGAGTGCAGAGCGCCAACATAGCCAGGTCAGTTGATCTGAAACCCGTAAGTAATAGCTGGCACTCACAAACTAGCCATCGCGGACCATCATCAGACATGTACCACAAACTAAGACTATCAACACTTACCCAGATGTATGGAAATGGTCCAAGACATTCCCGAACCACATTTCTGATCTCCAATCCAGGACGGGAACGGACACTGCAGTGCCCATTGTGACCGTCACTTTTCCCCTTCAACTGGCGCACTCACCGGTTCAAAGCTGTTTTAACACTTAATTCTAAGTTATCTCTCTGCACGGCCAAAAGCATTAATCCGACGATGTCGTTGCTCAATGCTGCAGCCGTTGTCTGAATAAGTTCATCACAGCGCATATTTGGCCTGTTCATTTCTGCCGACTACGTTAACACGTAACTCTGGTATTTTCCTCCGGACTCACTTTCTAATCGCACGAATCTAACATTGCCGCCAAGGGGACGTAGGTAGTGCTCTTCAAATCGTTTCTCCACCCCATCAAGTATATTGTTATCTGGACTTCCGAAATCCTCCAAATGGATTTGGACATTCCGCCGGAATTGGTCAAATTTGGTGAATACGGCGATGACAGGGACTAGAACTCGTCGTCGAATACAGTCACAAATGTCCATAACGACGCACCATTCCTATCAGGACAGATATTCTGGAAAAACTTCAGATCGAGTTGTGGTCGCTGGTTGTCCATCGGGACGCAGTACCTCAAAGCATGACCGTCAGTTGTTGTAGTCGCGAATATTGGAGAGTACAAACCATATAGCATGCAGCCTGTTTGCTAGCCGCTTTTCTCGACTCTTGCGTCGAATAAAGTTCTGCAAAACCAGAAGTTCTTCCGTGCCACCTGACTCGATTCCACAAGAGTCATGAAATACGTAACCCTTATGATTCGAGAATACGAGTTCATCATCGATCCTATGCTCGCCTCGCTGGGTCCATGTTCAGAGGACACCGAGGAGATATACTATTGTCACTAACATCCATGGATGGGTCAAGTTTAATCTTGTTGACAGTGAGATCAGACTCGTAGACAACAGGTTGGGCCACGTACCTTCTCCTTTCCCTGGAATATGCGGTAGAAAGTGGGGCTGTCTGTCGTCTCACAGATTCGTTGTAAAATGGTCGTCTTTCCTGAGTTAGCCCTTCCTATGACGAGGACTCGGAATTGGAACTTTGGAACTGTACGACGGGGTTGTTGGGTGTCCATTGGGGAGGGAAGCAAGAGTTGTCGATCGATCGATTTGATCCCGTCATCGATCTAGAGATCACCCGGTTGACCCTCCTTATTTGGCCATGACAGCAAGAGCTCAGGCAATTCAAATTCTTATTTTTGTCGTCAAATCCCTCATAACACCGACACCCAACTAAGTCAGGAGGTCATTTTGCCACTGCTTGAGATATTAGGGTCTTTCAAAGTTCCCTTATTTTGGTCCATTATTAAACCCATTAAAACGTCCATTAAGCCCGTTTTTGGTGTAAAATGGATGATAATGTGAAATTTAATAAAATAAAAATGGACCAATAATGTCCAACTTTGAAACCCCCCCCCCCCCCCATGAAAAAAGCCAATAATGAGATCATAATGCATTATTTTTGTGCCTCGGCGCCCCTGGCAACATTTTGGCGGGGTAAATATTTTCCAATCTCCACTAGACCAAATTATTAGTTCCACTTCGGAGTTCATAAAACGTAATCATATTTGCTGTCCTCATAAAAACAAATCTAACTCCGATTTTTTAGCAGCCCCCCTTAATGAAATAGAAATAATGGTGTTTTGTAAAAAAGGAGCCACTCTTGTCCTGAGAAAATCACATTATTTGTCCCATTTTTGATATCATTTTCCAAATTAATGGTTCACAAAATGGTATCATAATGGGTAGGTAATGAGACGAATAAGGGAACTTTGAAAGACCCTATTGTTTGTCGGATTTCCCCTTTTTCTTCGACTCCACATCCCGCACCCTACTAATTGTAAGTACTAAGGTCCAGAGTTGATGAATATCTACATGCTCAACCATCATCCTGGCCTAGCCGCAATTGGCCTCTTAACCAAATGACGGAACCCCATCCCATACTATGATACGGCCATCGCACGCACGCGCGCGCATACAAAGTAGACGAGGGTAGCCAGTGCCTCATAGCCTGAGTCCAAACACCACCTGCCCATGCCGATCCGCGAGCACGCGGAGGGTACATCAGGTATCCTACGCAAGGTGCTCATGATTATCCCATGCATGAATAGGAGGGACGTCAGGACCCTCCGTGTGAGTCCACTTGCCCGCCTTCTCCCGCCCCCTTTTCTGACTGTATATGTAGGGACAGAGGCTCACGAAGATCACACAACTCGATGCACACCTTGTATTAGGCCTCAAAATGGTCTCCATGTCGAAGGACCAGTTCAAGCGATTCTTCCGTGCGGGCACGACAGGTGATGCCCTCCCAGCCTTCGCCCGCTACGACGCATCTGCGTTTATGTCTACCTCTGCGATCGCCCCAACCTTTGCACCCACTGTGCCTGTGCAGCGTTGTCAGACTAATGGTAGATGGTATGCACGTTCACTGGGGCTTCGAACTCAAATTATCATTCAAATGCGGGCGCGACGAGAGAACCCACCGTGGGATATCAAGCTCGACATGTGCGCCGCGTTACCCGCCAAAGGGATTTCGTCGAAAATCAAGACATTATGCGTGCAAGGCGGCGGCAGTGATGGCCCGGGGGCTTTGCTACACTTCGGCTTCGAGTACTACTGTGGTAAGTAGTTATAACAGCGTACTCTGGGAACTAAATATAGAGTTAGTTTGCTGAGGGCCTGAGAATCGACACGTCTTGCAATCGGCCGAGAAACACCTCGGCGAAGACTGAGAGACAAGAACTGTCAAGCAAGCGGTCCACGTGTGAACATAGGCCATTCCAGGCTGCCTCCAAGCCAACTTAGCCAACTGGCTGAAGTCAACACGTGAGCCCCAGGTCATTGTCTATTCTTCTCGTCTCTCGTCAACGACAACCGCGAACTCACGTCTCTCTCCCTTGACATGATGACATAGGGTGTTGTACTACGCCGTTTGGTTCGACTCGTGGCCACTCGCATTTCTTTCAAATATCTCACCCACGACGCTCCGACGCCTCTCATATGCAGCGCATTTCCTCTGAAGTTTTATCAAGCTTCATGGCATAAAACAACCAGCTTAACAGCATTTAAACTCTCAAAAGAAACCAACCCGACCCCTCGAGTACGGTATGCACCTAATTTTCCTCGTTCAGGACAACGCGGCTAACCTTGCACAGGTGCAGCACTCAAAAAGGATCCAGGCGCGGTGCACATGGCTTATCGCACAGTCCGCATTGTAGCACAGATGCTGCGCACATCTAACTTACTTGCTGACATGGTCACCCATCCGCTCCGCCCAGTCTCCTCCGCGCGACCCGCGGCACGAAGACGTAATGGTGACGTCTGAGCTGGCGCTTTCATCGCTTACGTGGCCAACGGCGTCCACCACCATGCGCGACATCCCATCTGTTGGGTAGGTGCAACCCTCTGTCGGGAGCGGCAAGATAGAAGGGCACTATACCTGCACGCCACGGAAGCTCTCCGAGGCACAGGACATGATACGCACGAGATGACCGGGGCCACGGCAAGCTGGTCGAGGAGCAAATGCGAGCTAGAGGACAAGCAGCTTGTGTTCGTGCTCAACAAGATTGGTGCGTAGCCGTCTGTCTCTATCTGCTACACTCTCCAATCCACCTGATACCGCCCAGGCATTCTCTGAAGGACCTCCCGCTCTATGACCCCAATGATCCCTTTCCCCTCCGAGGGCTTAGATCAACCTCTCCTTTGGCACCACACCAGCGATCTCTTTCGCCGATATACAGGTCCAGCAAGGCACAGTGCTTCAATGTTAGGCGTCGTCGGCTTCTCGAACGTGGACCTAACAAACACCTCAAAGTGCATAAGGTGGTTACTTTCTTTTTTTCGTGCCCGCTTGGTGGTCCATCGTCAAGATCCGCGGGAGGAGGAGGGTTCCGTGGCACCCCGGCTGGCGGGACGTACGAACGAATGACAATCTGATGAAGCTCAGGCATGTCTTGTGGATAGTTGACTCTCCTATTAGTATCACTGACAAGAGCCGAGAGGATACAGGCACATAAAGTGGTCTTCTGTGCTCCTGCGCAACGTGGTCAAACCGGAAGATCTCGATGACTCAACCACCTCCGATGATGCGTTCTGTACTCTCCCTCTCATCTCGGCTCCGCTCCAACATTTCTCCACCGTGGGTCGCAGGGATCCGAGCGCATATCCGAGCTGAAGAGTTGATGAGCATTTTATAATCTCTCCATTTGCAACGCAACACCCAAGTTCACCCAAAACTCTCGCACTCATCCCCTCAATGTGGGTCTTCTTACTCATTAGCCTACTCTTGCTTCCTTATGACGTCGCCCGGACGGCTGAATGTTGACTATCCCCAGTCAAGCCCCCCTCGTGTATGCAGGCGTACTGGAGACAGGATGATGACGTGAAGTTAGAGTTGTGGGCCCTCAAGCGGAGGTAACGTTGACGTCAATGGAGTCATGCAAGCACGGGGGCTGAGGTGGAAGTGGAAACGGCATCACGCGTGTATATTCAGGGTCTCGAGTGCGTGCTAACTAGGTCGAAGTAGTTGGGATGGTATAGCAGAGGGGAAAAAAAGATGAAGTGTCGTAGAGAAAGCCTGAACAAGATCAAACGCGTGATCAAAGAGACGTGACGGTGAAGCACGACGGCGACGAGGCGTAACAATCAATGGGGTCGGTAAGACAAAGGGAGTCATATGTGGAGGGGGATGGACAAGGTTGTACTGTACGGGAAGCAGGAACTGGCACGGGACGTGCTTAACGGTAAAGACCAAGTCAGAAAATGATAGAATCGTTACCAGCCGTTTGAATGTTTTTTTTGAGGGGTTGCAAGCGATTGGAGGATCCTCAATTCTCGAGGTTCTGTGAAGTTGACACCCCATAGAAGGGAACGGTCACCGGTCTAAAGCCTTCGTTCGTTCATCGCTTCCTCAGACCCGCGCTACACCGACTACGCTGTTTGGTTCTATTTGTAGCCACTCTCGCTGCTCTCAAACACCCCCCATCGCCAATGCTTCGACCCTCACGTCCCTCTCGTACATTATTTCATCAATCGATAAAACAGTCAGCTCAACGGCGTCCTTGTAATTCTCTCAAAACAAATCAAGCCTACTCCCCGAGTATGCACTGATTTTTGTCGCGCAGAACAATGCGGTTGATCTCGTCTAGTTCGCGCTGCTTCGGCACCCAAAAACATCTGGCCGCGGCGCACATGTCTCATCACAAAGTCCGTAGCGCCGATGCTCCGATGTTCTGTACGTTCACCCCTGTCCAGCTTTCTTGCCAACCTGGGCACTGACCCGTTCCACGCAGTCTCCCCCGCGCGACCCAAGAGGATGCGATGACGACGTCTGAGCTGACGCTTTCGTTGTTTGCGTGAATTACAGTGCCTATCACCATGCGCGACATTCCGTCCGCTGTCTCGGAGCAACCCTCTGTCGAGAATGGCAAGATGAAACGGCATTACATTTGCAAGCTACGCAAGGTCTCCGACGAGGCCGACGTTGTATTTCCCGTGCTTCATGCGCACGACACGACAGGGGTCGCGTCATGCTAGTCGAGGAATTGGAGAATAAGCAGCTTGTGTTCGTACTCGATAAGATTGGTGCGTCCCCGTCCCCGTCCCCGTCTCTCTCCAACCCCCTACGCTCTCCAATAGACTCGGTGCTACGTGAGAATGCTCAGGCATCACTTGTTACCTCATGACCCCAACGATGTCCTGTCGCTCCGTGGGCCCTCTCCTTTGGCACTGCACCGGCGATCTCCTTTACCTGTTCGAGGTGTACAGTGCAAGACCAGCAATGTACGGTGCTTTATTGTTGGACGCCGGCAAGGCAACCTGATCCTGGTGCCGTCCAATACCCTCAAGCACATAAGGTGAGCCGCTTTCCTTTTTTGTTCCGGCTTAATGGCATATCGTTAACACCCGCGCGGAAAGGTGCATTCCATGACTCCCCGGCTTACGGAACGTACGAAGGGGCTACCATATGTTCACCTCGAGCATGTCTTGCAGATAGTCAACTCCCCCCGGTAGCATCATTAGCAGCGACGACGGGGACACAAGGACAAAAAGTGGTTTTCTGTGCTCCCGCGCAAGACGGTAAATCGGACCCCACCTCCGACGATGCGTTCTGTACTCTTCCTCCCATCTTGACTCCGTTCCGACACTTCTCCACTACATATTGCGGAGATCTTCGCGCATGTATGAACCTCTACCGTCGACATCTGAATTGACCCATGGATCTGAAGGAAACTGTTCTCCACCTGGAGTTTCACCCCCAATTCGCTTGCGACGGTGACGGTCTTAGTAGCATATTGGATTGACGCCCATCCGGGTCGAGGATTACAAGTACGCTAGTCAACGGGATACCATAGTGTGACCGTCGTCCATCGCCATTGGCGGACCACGGACGACCTACATGACATGTGTTTTGTTGACAAAGTCGCCGTCTCGTGTCTTTCCTGCGACTGCTTGCACTTTCCAATAATTAGGCATTTGGAACTCGACCTCTGGAATCTGAGATGGAAACCAAAACAGGATCAAGAGTTATTGATCGATATGATTCCGTCCCCGATCGGTGCTTCGCACGATCGACCTTGAGGCATTTGACTGAATTAATATTTCCGGATTCGGCATTTGGGTACAGTACCTCCTGGTGTAGGTCTCTCACGGTCTGGGACAAATCGAGGACCCATTGACTCTCAGCCTGAGCTTGCTCTCAGCGATTTAGAATTATTCGCACCCTGGGATACATGCTACCATACTTAGTACTTGCAACTAATATATAGGAATCAAAACGTTCCCACCGCCACTTTGTATGCATCACAAGCGCGACGTCTTCATTTGTGTCGTCGGACAAGATATTGATCTCGTCTTAAACCAGCGATGTGGCACCATGGTAGAGCTCAATGTCCCACGACAGGCTCTCTCCTCACACCTGCGTTTGGATGACAGGCATTACCGCGTGCTGCTGCAGGATCAGTAGATGCATTCGAGTTCGAAGCCCTAATGAGTGTCCACGCCAAAGCCTATGAAGTGCATCTGTTGGTTGCACACCAGCACCGCGCCGTCATCGTCTTCATCACCAGTGGACTCGTAGTTATATTTCCCCTGTCGTCAGGTAGGCAGTATGATGTCCGGCGCCCTTCAATGCCGTCTCCATCCGGACAGCGGTGCGTGGTCCATTCGCGCTGGGACACAGCTAACGACCACTGGTCGTACAGTCCACTGGTTCCATTATTGCTGCTGATGCTGAGCTAGAGGCAGGATCAGAGCCTCACACAGACGACACATACGCCTTCGCATATACCTTACGTGTCCGCCCACGCCCAGACTGGAGACGATGCACGATGCGTGCACGACACCATTCAAATCTGCATCGAGCTGGAGTATACAGTCGAGCTTGGTCCACTGCCAAGGGTTCAGAGACAAGAGTCGTTGGGCATGGGGGGTACGTACCAGTTTTACATCGCTCCAGGTGAAGCATACTGTGGAGAGTCGGTATGTCGGCCTTCGCGCGTACGGCTCCTTGATCACAGGCCGCAGGCCAGGGCAGATGGTTGCACAGCACAAGGTATGAAGGAAGTTAAGTCGATGACCTGGTCATAGTGCTAGCTTTTCGAGGAACATCGCATCAATCGTGCATGCTATCCAGCTGTGGCTGGTCCGAGACTCTTGTTTGAGTGTGTCGATGTCGTGTAGTGCGACGATGTTGAGGACGTTGATGCCTTCTTTTTGCTTGCCCTTGAACTGCGGGGTAGCACTCATCCCCGAGCCCTGTGTTATTGTCTGGTCCTAGAAAGACATATCCCCGGCCACACAGAAACAGGAAACATGCAAATTTGACAAGCAGCTGCGTGTATATGAGTATTCGCTGGCTGTCGAGTACGTGGTCATATAGAGTGAGCGAGAAGGGTCCCAGCATGCGCAGAAGGTGGGGGAGGTGCAATGTCAGGGAACCGTGCGTATAATGCTATCATGAATGAGCTGGCTGCAAGGTCTCTTAAGTGGGGCGACTCACCTCGTACCCATCGCCACCGTCCTCTGCCCCACCATCCTCCATACCGAATTCTATCTCTTATGTCACCTTCCAGCGCCGCCCAGATCTACGAGACGTGCATCGCGCAACTCGAAGAACTGACGCACAGGTGCTCAGACGTCCTGGTTCCCATTGCCCTGGACAGCAGGATCAGAGTGGAGATCGCGCATGAGGGCACAAGGAACGCGCGAGGAGAATGCCAAGGGAGGAGAGATGGAAGCTGTGCTGGGTGCCGGGTAAGAACGCACATGCTGCGCAGGCGGTGAGTACTCGTGAGTAGTGAAGTACAAAGGCGAAGCAGGAGTGATTAAATGTGGGGAATGGTGACATATATGACGTCTTGCTCTATGAAGCCGAGTCTGCTTGGAAATGAGCTTCACTCGAGGCCGTCAAGTTGTAAATCTGCATGGGCAAGTGAGCCGGGATATTTGGGGAGATAAAAGGAGAGAGCAGGTACTATCGCTAGGTCTGAGGGACCAGTCGAGGTCGTTGCTCCATGTTGGATTGCGACTGTCGCTTATTCCCGTTCTGTTTCGCTGATTACCCGGCCTATTGTTATTCATCAGTATGATTGGGACTAATAATACAGCCTTCGGTTCAAATAGAAGCACAAACTTTCGAAACTGCAAGCGCACCCGAAAACCTAGCACCAGTTCTCTCGTTCGATTCTCTGGGTCCAGACCTCTGCCCCATCCTGTTCCTCTATTGTCTTTCGATCACCAGTCCCTCCTCTGAGCTGCTTCCAAACAGAACATCGTAACACCTTTCCATTACCGTAGCTGCTAGATAGCTGCCCACATTCTAGTAGTTGTCGGCTTTGTGTTGTCTTCGTTCACACTGCCACTATCAGGCCCTGGCCATGCTGACAGTACTCACTTCCCTTTCACAGCATTCGTCCACTTCGCCGATAGTTTTATGATCTGGCCTTCATTATTGACGGCGAAGATGCGAATTTTTTAGAGAGTCGTGATGAATGATAAACCTTCAACGGTTCTTCGAATCTCAGCGAGAATAGTTGGAGCGGAGCCAAAATGGGAGGGCATCATCAGAGATGGGGTCGTCGACATCCTCCGGTGAACGACGTTGCACAGTAGCATAAAAAACCACATTTTCTTCCTGCATTCCCTCGTCTCTATTAATGATGCCACCAGGAGAGTCGAATATCTGCATGACACGCTCGAGTTGAATAGATTATAACTCCTTCATACGTTCGTCCAACTGAGACCCCACAGAACCTGCCTTTGCGCAGGCATCTTAACGATATTTGCCATAAAGCAGATGCAAAAAAAAGAAAGTGACCCACCTTATGTGCTTGATGATGTTGATCTTTGCCAACGTCCGAGAAGACGACCATGCCCCGTTGGTCCTGTGCGCCTCGAAAACGTAAATGAGACCGCTGGTGCCATGCCAAAGGAGACGTTAGTCCGGGCACATGGAGGGGAAGGGCGTCTCGGGATCACGATGCGGAGGTCCTTCAACGAATGCCTAAGCATTATCGCACAGCACTGGGTCTGGCGGAGATAATTGGAGGGTATAAGGGAATGGAGAAAGACGGCTACGCATCAATCTTGTTGAGCACCTGCTCCTCGACCCGTTTGCCACAGCCCTAGTCATATTGTGCGTCTCAAGCATGAGCAGCTCAAAGCTGGCCTCATCCGCGACCTTGTCCAGCGTGCGGAGGTAGTGCCCTTTCATGTTGCCGCTCCCAACAGAGATTTTCCCAGACACAGCGGACGGAATGTCATGCTTAGTGGTGGACAATGTTGGCCACACAACCAACGAAAGTGCCAGCTCAGATGTCGTCATTGCTTTTCATGCCATGCGTCATGCGGCAGAGACGGGATGGGCGGATGGATAGTCAGGTCGGCGAGCAAGTTGAATGTATGGAGCATCTGTGCTGTTACGATTTTCTCTTTCTTTCCCTTGGACGCTTCCGTTCCCTGCTTCTTATTCCCAAACCCCATCTTGATACGCCCATAACTCCTCACATGCCCAACCATTTATGATGATCTCTTCATTGCACGATACGTCTTTACACCCTCTTCCTTGTATATCAAAGTTCACGGCACTCTGGTCTCAGCTGACTCGCACATGACCCCGCGCAATCGCTGTGTTTCTTACTATAGTCATGTCTTTGTTCCATTTTCACTCAGAACCCATATATTGCGCCATATGTTTGTTGCGTACAAACATCCTGTACTAGTATATAAGTCACATGCTACCTAGCTTGTACGGTAGACTTGACTTCTTGTGTAATACCACATCGTTGTCAATCCACAAACAACTTTATGCTCACTGTTTTGCTTGAGCACAACTTTGGTTCACCTTTGCACTTGAACCCCTGAACTCCCTGACTATCACCTGCATGTCTGAGGAGACCGTGTGGTGCTTATTCATCATCGAACTTAGTCTTAACCAACTACTTCTTATCCCGTTACCTCTGCCTGAGCAACTTAGTGACATGCACGTTGCACATAACCTTCCTGTGGTAACGTTACATTAAGTCAAGTCTCTCACAACCCTGGCGACTAGTAGGAGTTGCATGAAATTCCAGCCGCAGTACATCGATTGGTATCTAACTGACAAACTCTCCAGCCATGAGAAGGGAGCCATAATCTGGGAAGAAATTCGTAACCAAGAAGGGTATTCATCTTTGACGCCAAAAATCAGGAATACCACCAAGTCCACTACTTCGATGACCTTCGTATTTGGGCTTACATTGACTACGACCCAAAACAAGGATGGTGGTACGCCTACAAAGCTGTCCCTCCACAATTCGGTGCAGGACCCCTCGGGTCAACCAACATCACAGGAATTAACATCGACCCAGATGAATCAACCACCCTCACTCCCATACAGCCAGAGATGGCTACCAACACTCAGGTCGCCACCAGCCTTACTATCACGGGAGCCTCTGGCTTGGGCAGTGGAGGACCACATGCTATAGGAGGTTGATCAGCTGCTCAGATGAGCGGAGCGACTCATAGCTCTAGCGCCCAGCCGACGACAGGGTCGAGCGGTGGCCCAACTGCTGGACCTAGTGGAGGCATACATGGTAGCAGTAGAGGCCCACTGGGTGGTGGTGCCCCTGGTGGTGGCGGAGGCAGTCCAGGAGGTGGAGCCCCTAGTGGCGGTGCCCAAGGAAGAGGTGTGCTCCCCATGGGCCCACCTGGGGCAATACCAGCACCGGGAGGGGGCAAACTTGGGGGAAACCCACCACCCATCTTCGATGGAAATTGAGAGGAGAGCCGAAACTTTCTTTGATCCTTTTGAATTTATCGAGGAATGAACCCAACCGTTGATCAGCTCAGGGTACCCTACTTGCGAGCCATGACCTTCCTCTCGTACATGAGGGGGCATCTGGTGGACGATTGGGTAGATGAGCAGACCGTGTGGCTGGACACCCAGATAGCAGGAGGAGTACTGCATAACGAAGAGAACCTATGGAACACGGTCCTTGACCGGTTCACGAACGCCTACACCGACACCACCAAACGAACCAGAGCGTGCCAAGACATTGATAAGTTAAAGATGATTGGTGAAGACATCGACACATATATCACAAAGTTCCAAAACCTCGCAGCAAAAGCTGGCTATAATCCAGATGAAGCCAATGTCATTGAAAAGTTCCAAGCAGGACTCCCCAACAACCTTGTAATCAATGCTATATGCTTCCAACACCCTGTTACATGGGATCAATGGAAAGCAGCAGCACGGCTTCAGCAAGCTGAATATCTCATGTTGAAGCCCCACCTCACATGTAACCAACAAAGCAAGAAATGAGGAGGTCACACCTGAGACCAGTGGGTCCAAGCCCTTAACAAGGCATGTGACCCAAATGCCATGGATATTAGCCACACTAGAGCCCACACAACCCTCACAGATGCTGAGAAGCAAAGGATGGTCGCAGAGGGGAGATGTTTCCGATGTGGAGAAAAGGGTCATGTGTCGCATAATTGCCCACAAAAAGGCACTCACGCTGCTCAGACCACAAGTGACAGAGGGGCGCCCCCTCCCGTCCCCACTACCCCCACAGTATCGCCTCCCCCCCTCATTACTCGAGTCGCCATATCAGCAAACCGCGTACTGTCGAATGATGAAGCGGCTGATGCTCAGATCGCAGCGCTGGCTGCTCAACCAAAAGAGGTGCAGGACCTCTTGGTGGAGAAGCTTTTTGGAGGAAAGGATTTTCCGAATGCCTGAACCCATCAGCCTGGGCAAAGGCACTACACGTGTATTATAGCAGATATCGATCTATGCGAATTCCAGTCCTTTTCAAATCTGCAAACGCGACGGCCGAACGACAGGTCCTATTGGACTCTGGAGCAACCAACAACTTCATTTGTGCGGAACTGCTCAAATGAACGCATCTCGGAACCTGACCTGTTTCCATTCCTATCACTATATGGAATGTTGACGGAACTTACAACTGAGATGGTGTGATAACCCAGTACACCAATTTGGTGGTGCAGACTGGTGAGTGCACAAAGACACTTTGTTTCCTGATAACCAATCTAGGAAAGGACGAAGCAATCCTGGGCTACCCCTGGTTCTTGGCCTTTGAGCCTGAGATAGAGTGGAGAAATGCCACACTGAATGAAAACTTCCAACCAGTCGTAATCTCCAGCCTGAACCTCCAGAGTGATGCCATGCCCATAGAAGCCGCTATCAGGGCCCTAGAAGTGTATGAGCTTGACGAGGAGGTGTGGGAGCAGGTTGTGAACGAAGAACTGGAGCCAAGCATTGCCTTCCTGTGAAAAACAATGACTGCATCAGAACTTGCGCAGCAGGAAGTGGCAAAAAGGCAGATCCAAACATTCAAGGAAATGGTTCCTCCAGAATATTGGCTACACCGTAAGGTGTTTAGCAAAGAAGCGTCACATTGATTTCCCCCATCCCATATATGGGACCATGCTATCGAATTACTCCCTGATGCGCCCACTGCCCTTGACTGTAAAGTGTACCCCTTAACCACGAGCGAAGGAGAGGCACTCACGGCCTTCCTGAATGAACAACTTGAGAAGGGATACATTCACCCTTCAAAGTCCACCTACACATCACCCTTCTTCATCAAAAAGAAAGACAGGAAACTACGCCCAGTACAAGATTATCGACACCTCAATGAACTCACTGTGAAGAACCACTATCCCCTCCCCCTCATCCCTGAACTTGTTGATCACATCCAAACTGCATGATTGTACTCAAAGTTAGACATTCGATGGGGGTACAATAATGTTTGTATTCAAGAGGGAGATGAGTGGAAAGCAGCATTTAAAACCAACCAAGGGCTATTCGAACCACGTGTCATGTTCTTCGGCCTCACCAATTCCCCCTCCACCTTTCAAACGATGATGGACACCGTATTCCGCAACCTCATTTTGACAAACGAGGTCATTGTTTACATGGATGACATCCTTGTTGCCACTGCCGACGACAAGGATCATCATCGGGAAGTCCTTCATGAAGTACTACAACTTTGTGAGGAACATGACCTTTATGTGAAGCTGGAAAAATGTGAATTTGAGGTCTACGAAACCAAGTATCTAGGTCTTATCATTGGCCATGGATGACTGTGGATGGACCCTGTCAAAGTCTGAGGAATCCGAGAATGGCAACCTCCGAAGAGCCTCAAGGAGGTTTGCATGTTCCTAGGATTCTGCAACTTCTACCAGAGATTTATACAAGGGTTCTCCCAACTCGCTCGACCTCTTCATGACCTCACAAAGAAGGATGTCCAGTGGTACTGGGGTGACACAGCAAAACGCCTTCGAAGACATTAAGAGGCGGATATGCAAGGAACCCGTACTTTTATTCCCAAACCTCACAAAACCATTCAAACTAGAGGTCGACACATCAAATGTTGCAGTAGGGGCTGTACTGAATCAACTAGGCTCTGATCAAAAATTCCACCCCGTAGCATTCCACTCTGAGTCATTTACAGAAACAGAGCGGAACTACAACATTTATGACCGGGAACTACTAGCTGTGGTTAAAGCACTACGAATGTGGAGAACATACCTTGTAGGATCCCCTCATAAGATCATTATCCACACTGATCACGCCAACCTCCAATATTGGAAGGAACCCCGGAAGATCAACCAGAGAATCATGTGAGAATTCCTGGAGCTGTCAGAATACAACTTCATTCTGAGACATGTGGCAGGAACAAAGAATGCGCACGCAGATGCCCTGTCCAGGTGGTCAGACTATGAGTTCGGTGAAGGGGACAACACCGATGTTGTCGTCCTGCCAGCAGAGCGATTCATCCGAGCCACCCAAATGTCAATATGTGATATGGATATTTGGTCCCAAGTGGCGCAGAATGCTGGCAAGGAAGAAGCAGCAAGATGGGCCAAACACCACAACCTCAAACTACACAATGGGTTGTGGTGGAAAGAAAAAGTGTTAGTCATTGTCGGGGACAATGATCTTAAGCAGGGGGTAATTGCTTTCTTTCACAACTCTCCAAGCATGGGCCACCCCGGAATTGCCAACACATGCAAACTAGTACGACGCGATTATTGGTGGCCCACCATACGAGAAGACATTGAAGAGTATGTTAAAGGATGCACTGTATGTCAGGCCAACAAAATTAACCCTCACCAACAAAAACCCCACCTATTCCCCATATCTACCAATCCCAAAGTGAAACCATTTGAAGTTGTTGCCATGGACTTCATCACTAAACTACCCCCATCTCAGGGGTTCAACTCCATCCTCACGATTACCAATCATGACTGCTCAAAAGCCATGATCTTCATACCCTGTCACTGTTATGTTTGGCCCTCCAATGCGCCCCGATACGCCACCACGTGACTTGGCTCCAGTGCAATTCGTCGCATGGAACCCCATAAACCCCTGACATGCCCTCGACACCGACGCCATGGCGGCCAAAGAGGCTGAGGCTAGGGAACGCCTCTGGAAGTTCCACCAAGACCGCACACTACACCTACACGCGGCCATCCTGTCGTCAAGATTTGTGACTCCCCAAGACCCACCTCAAGGTCCGGAAGATTAGTGCCGGACGACATCATTGCCCGTCATGTGACCCTGGCACGTGACCTGGCCTAGACCGCACCAGAAGAGTCCAGATGAGCTTGTGCCTGGATTGGAACGTGTGTTATCGATTGTGCCTGGTTTGTGATCCGTTACTGTATTTGTCTTGATTTTCCCATGCCTCGTCCCTGTGGCTTGATGCGCCCATGGACTGTATGTTTCAGCCACCATCAGTGGCGTTGGACATGTGTTTTCCGCAGTTTCCGCAGTTTCTGCAGTTTCTGCAGCTTCCTAGGACCGTTGTATTAGGGTTTCAGCTGAGTTCCAATAGCCCCCCTTACAAGTATAAGTAGCACGTAGAAGCGACCTTAGACAGTAGCTTTGACTTCTTGTATCTTCCGTACAACCCAGTCCGAGTAGTCCCCTAGTCCCCTTTACTCTCAATCTCCATCCTCTTCTCTCTGCCCTACGTGCCCTCGGAGTTAGTCCAGCATTACAGCGGCATCCGTACCTGTGCAACCCTCGGAGTTTGTCCAGTTGCAAACGTGGTGTCCCCTTCCCCTCCGTCACGTGATTGATTGAGCGTTAGCTAGCTCAGCTTATAAGGAGCGAGTCGTTCTTTTCTTCTATCTCTTTGTTGCTATCCGAGTCCTCCAGATTGTCCGTTTCGGACTTATTCTCGACAGAGACGAACGACAGCAGGCGCTAGCTCAAGCGACAGAACAAGAGCAGGTCAACAAGGCCATTAGGAACCCCTGAAGACTGGTCGAGTGAGATCTCCTGAAGGTGTGCCCTACGGAGCGTAACAGTCACGAAACCATCATGGCTGAAGGAGTAGCACGGTTATACCTCTGACATGTCTACCCACACTACAGAATACCATGCAAACTTATTACAGACCGAGACCCTCGATTCACGTCTGCATTCATGAAGGGGCTGTGCAGCACGCTTGGGATACGACAGAACATCTCTTCTGCATATCACCCCCAGATGGATGGCCAATCAGAATGCACCAATCAGTGGCTCGAACAGTACTTATGCCATTGGAGCAATGTTCAGCAGGACAACTGGGCAGAAGCGCTTCCAGTAGCACAGTTCGTGCACAACTCCTGGCCAAACGCAACCACAAAACACTCCCCATTCTCGCTCATCATGGGATGGGAGCCACAAACGACATGGGTCTCGAAACCTACGCAAGCACCATCGGTCGACCAACGCCTAGACAAAATGGTCATAAGGCAACAGCACGTGCAGGACTGCATTAAGCATGCACAAAACCTCATGGCCAAGAAAGGGAGAAGTTGCTTCATCCCTTACGCTGAAGGGACCCAGGTCTGGCTAGAAGGGACAAATTTAAGAACTTTCTATCCCACAGCAAAACTAGCCCCCAAACGTCACGGTCCCTTCCGAATCAAGAAAGCCTTATCTGCAGTGACGTACAAATTGGAGTTACCAACCACGTGGAAGATACACCCCATATTCCACGCAAACCTTCTGACGCCATATAAGGAGACGGAACTGCATGGGGAAAACTTCCCGTGACCTCCCCCTGAACTCGTGGACAGAGAAGAAGAGTTCGAAGTGGAGCAGGTCATAGGATCGCGACTGTTATGTTTCATTCTCGGACTGCACGGCCCAGTTGTGAACTCTGACGTATTCGCAATGACTCGGTATGTCAGTAGTAATGTGTCATGGACTTCGGATCTTACCCGCCTTGTGTTTCGCTGACTGATGATTCTTGTTGTTGTACGTGACGAGTCTTATGTGTTTGCCTCTGAGTTCTATTGTTGTACGATACTGATATTACGTTGTGGATGACTGATTCCTAGGATCCCTGTCCTAGGGTCTATGGTACTTACGCTATTGGCTACATACAAGTTCGAGCGGAGTCGGAACTAACTCCCTTACATGTATTTAAGCTTGTAGTATTACGGACCAGGATCCCCATCTTGGTCTTCTTTGAATACCACTTCCTAACTCGTCTCTTGTGCTAGGAGTCTGCGAGACTTCTAAGTGAACTAGTTCCAGCATATCCCTTCGAGACCAAGAGGGATCCCCGTGACCTTACTCCCCAGTTCCCTTGTGAATGGTGGATACTCCGACCGTAACCTACCCTCCTGGAACTACGTGTCACCTCGTCTTTGAATACCTGAACTCCTGAGTCGCTCGCCCATACAAGTGTTACTACATCATCGACAATCCCCATTGGAGGTACATTCGTAAAGTCCCTGCACCCCCTCCAGACGTTCCCCTTGACCTTCCCCTTTACACCTATCGCGATCATCTCGGAGCATACTAACGCCATCCTGCCGTCTTCCCCAACAGCCCTGATAACCACCAATATCGTCCCGAAGGGAACCCATGTTATACCGACGCCTAAGTCAGGCCAGCGTCCGTGGTAGACGTTACATTAAGACCAAGATCATTCAACGTGGCTTCCACAGCAGTGACAACCCAAGATCTCTGGATCCCATTCCGACCGTATCACATTGACAGAAGGGGAGAACGCAACGTCCCCAAACAATATCTTAAAGGAGCATTTTGGCAAACTGAACAAGGAGACCCAGGCTACATCATCTCTTACACTTACAAAGACGGTACTACAGGGCTCATCCCAGTAGAATTCAACTTCGAACACACCTGCTGGACCAAACTCAAGTGGGACGCACTCCACTATAAACTACAAGTTGTCTGACCCGCAGGATCAACCCTTCGCCTCGACATACTCCAAAGCGAAGTTACTACAAGAGATCAGTGGGGACCCCTTGATGGAGAAGAAGAAGAACCCGCTCGATCCCCCACTCCCAAGACACCCGCACCATCCCCATCAATCGCCAGCAACCCCAAAGAAATTTGAATCCTCGAAGCACAAGCCGAAGAAGAAGAAGCCCAGTTGGGAATATTAGCTGAGTCCATCCCTACAGATATGACGACCACCATCACCAAACAACCCACCACCTTTCAGGAACCCACGCGCATCAGTTGCGGAGAGGGCCCGCCCGGAGGAGAGGGAGGAGGAGGAGGCGACCCAGGAGGACCCCTCTTCACCGGACCAAATGTCTTAAGCGGAACCAAACCCGAGAAATTCATGGGCAAGGAACCCCTCATATTCACAGGTGACCGTACCAAAGTCCAGCAATTCCTCACGCAATGGGAACTTTTCGTAGAAACCAACTACGACAACCCTGTGTTCACTCTCCCCTATCGCAAAGCACTAATTTTTCTGACCTACATTCAAGGGGACCACGTCAACAAATGGGTCCTATCCACTACTAAATGGGTCAAGGCGTACAAAAGCCAAACACGGGCCGTACAACAAATGGATCTGGGAAGCCATCGAACTCGGCTTCCACAACACCTTTGCAGACACCCTTGAAAGAGAACGCGCCCAGCAAGACCTCCAGAAGGGATTCCAAATGGAAGGACAAGACATCGACTCATATATCGCCAAATTTGAAAAGGCCATACGAGAGGCGGGATACCGTTTCGACGACTCCCTCATCCTCGACAAATTCACCAGCGGACTCCCCGTTGAATTGTACAAGAACGCCTACAATTTCCATAGCCCAAACACCTACGCCCAATGGAATGTAGCCGTGCTAGAACAGCAGCGCAAATGGATGCATCTGCAAACGTGTTTGGGGGGACGTAAACCCCCGGGGCCCGGTAAGCCAAGCAATACCTCTCTGAGAACCTTCAATGCTCCAAATCGCCTGCAGCAACTGCGTCAAGGATGGCAGGCATTCCGGAGTCATCCTGATGCCATGGACACCACCCCAGGAAGGGTGAGAGCTTGCCTTGCCAGATCAGAGGAAATCGACTACACCAAACTGCCATACACGGCCCCAGGAGGATGACAGCCAAATTGAGGGGTAGTAGACATGAAGAATATCGCCTGTTTCAACTGCGGAAAACTCAGACATATGCAACGCACCTGCCTCCAACCCCGCCGCCCACGTAACAACGCAAACTGGCAACTGCGCCAAGGACGCGGGGCCTTTATTGAAGAGGTGCAAAGTGTGCAAGAAGAACCTCTGATACAATTTGAAGATGACAACAGCAGTAGCCGCGGCGCCCGCGCCACCACTGAGACGCCACAAGAGTGGGCGACCAGCTGGATAAACGGAGTCCAAAACCTTGACAAAGAAGCCAGGGATTTGGTAGTCCGGGACCTAATGGGGTGGGAGGATTTTCAAAGCGCCTGAACCTGACGGCCTGGGTGAGGGCATTATGGTGTAATTCTGTGTTCATAACGCGCTATCAATCTATGCATGTTCCAGTTTCATTGCGTGCAAGTTATGCCATGGCCGACAAACGAGCACTAGTGGACTCCGGTGCCACTAACAATTTTATCCACCTGGACTTCGTCTGGAGAATGAGGCTAGGCCTCAAGGAACTAGACTGTCATCAAAAGATCTGGAATATTGACGGCACGCATAACAAAGGGGGTAAAATCACCCACTGCGTGGATCTCGAAGTCAAAACCAAAGGGATTAAAAAGGAAATGAGGTTCCTAGTCACTGATGTAGGAGGAGAGGACATTATCCTCGGATATCCCTGGTTGGCCACATTCCAACCAAATATCCAATGGGCTACAGCCACACTACACAAAGCTGAGTATCCTGTCGTACTCTGTACCACCAACCCCGTCAAACCACACATAGATCCTGTCATTGCCCGTTTGATAATTCAGAAGCTTCTGCTACCCAATAAGCAGAAAATTGAAGAGGAGTTGTGACAAGAATGCGGGATCAAAGAAGCCAAAGGGCGTGCCACCACTTCCACTGAGTTGGCCATCGAGGCACAACAGTACACGGAAAAGAAAGCAGTCCCAGAGGAATACCGATGACATGTAAAGATCTTCAGCAAAGAAGAATCAAACCGATTCCCCCTGTCAAAACCTTGGGATCACGCCATTGAATTCAAACCAAATGCCCCAGACACCATCAATTGCAAGGTCTATCCGATGAGCCAAGCAGAAGACAAGGCATTAAAGGAATGGATAGACGAACAACTGGCAAAGGGGTATATCAGGCCCTCTAAATCTCCGTACGCATCTTCCTTTTTCTTCATCAAAAAGAAGGATGGAAAGCTACGCCCAGTACAGGACTACCGAAACATCAACAAATGGACTATACGCAACCAATACCCTCTCCCACTCATACCCAAACTCATCGCCAATCTTAGCGGAGCGTTCATATTCACGAAACTCGACATTTGTTGGGGATATAATAACGTGCGTATCAAAGAGGGAGACCAGGAAAAGGCGGCATTCAAAATGTGCTACGGACTCTTCAAACCCACAGTAATGTTCTTCGGATTAATGAACTCCCTGGCAACCTTCCAAACCATGATGAATGAAATCTGCAAAGACCTCATCGCCTACCACGAGACAAAAGGAACGGTCATTAGGGTATACATGGACGACATTGGCATTGCTACATGATCTAACGAGCAGGCACACATCGATGCGGTACATGACGTATTGGATTTACTGGAACAAAATGACCTCTTCCTCAAACCGGAGAAATGCATCTTCCACACCCCTAGCATCGATTACCTGGGGGTAATCATTGAAAAGGGGGTGACTTGCATGGACCCTGTCAAAATTTCCGGCATCAAAGACTGGCCCACCCCTAAAAACATCAAACAGGTGCGATCATTCCTAGGCTTTTGCAATTTCTACCACGCTTTCATTTGAAACTTTGCTACACACGCACGACCTCTCAACAAACTCACACGCAAAGACACCGAATGGACATGGACAATCACGGAACAAGAAGCATTCGACAGAATCAAGAAACTCATCACGGAAGAACCGGTACTTGCACACACCAAGCTAGAAGATCAATTCGAGCTAGAAGTGGACGCCTCAGGCTTTGCAGTAGGAGCAGTATTACTCCAACACAAGGAAGATGGTAAAAGACACCCTATTGCCTACTACTCAAACACCCTCAATGCAGCGGAAAGGAACTACGACATCTACGACCTAGAACTCCTAGCAATTGTTAAAGCACTTCGAAACTGGCGCCATTACCTGGCAGGATCCCCACACAAAATCAAAGTTTTCTTGGACCATATGAACCTACAGTACTGGCGCTCACCACAGAAAATAAGTCGCCGAGTAGCATGGGAAGTACTCGAACTTTCTGAATATGACATTGAGATTCACCATATCAAAGGAATGGCAAACGGGAGAGCCGACGCCTTATCTAGGCGACCGGATTATGACCAAGGGGGAGGCGATAACGAACACGTCACGGTATTACCAGACGAAGTCTTCGTCAGGGCTGCAGCACTAGACACCACAGAAGACCCCCTTCGGATCAATGCCACCATATCAGTACAGGAAATGGAAAAGGTAAACCCTGTATACGCCCAAGACATTGACAAACTACGCCCCTGGATCGACCCACATGGACTGAAACAGATTGAAGGCACATGGTACAAGGATGGACGCCGCGTAGTCACAGGAGGACTCCTAGAGAAACGCGAGCTCATCAAACACCATCACAACTCCCCCGTATATGGACACTCTGGGATCAACCGAACAATCAAACTCGTGGAACGATATTACTGGTGGCCAGGTCTTCGACATGAAGTAATGGATTACATCAAAGGATGCACCGACTGTCAAAGGATCAAAGTCAACACCAGGGCCATCAAAGCACCGCTACACCCAATCTTCCCAAAACCCGAAGCTCTGCCATTTGAAACCATCACTCTTGACTTCATCACTAAACTCCCCGTGGCACAGGAATGCGACACTATCCTTACGATAACCGATCACGACTGTACGAAGATGTCCCTGTTCATCCCCTGCCAAGAAGAAATATCCGCAGAGGGGACCGCGGCCCTGTATGTAAAACACGTGTTCCCTCAATTCGGACTACCCAGCAAGATAATCAGCAATAGAGACCCACGATTCGCATCGAAATTCACACACGAACTGTGCAAGATCCTGGGCATCGAACAGAACATTTCCACCGTGTATCATCCCCGCACCGACGGACAATCGGAACGCACCAACCAATGGTTAGAGCAGTACTTGTGATTCTGGGTCAACGAATGACAAGACAACTGGATCCATTATCTCCCCATGGCTGAGTTCACACATAATAATTGGCCCAGTGAAACCACTAAAGAATCCCTGTTCCAGCTCCTTATGGGATACAACCCGCGTGTGGACTGGACTGACAGACCCTTGCCGATTCCGCAGGTGGCGCTCAGGGTCAAACAGTTCAAGGAACTCCGCCAGCGCGCGCAGTCACTGATGATCAAAGCGCAGCAGGGGTGGATCAAGGCCAAAGATACGCCCAAGTTCCAAATCAGGGATGAAGTATGGTTAGAAGGGCGCCACCTACGCACCCATCAACCAACGGCAAAACTAGCGGCGAGACGCCACGGCCCATTCAAGGTAGTCCAGGTGATGTCCACAGTCAATTATCGCTTGGAACTTCCCACACAGTGGCAGATACACCCAGTATTCCATGTGGACCTCCTTACGCCCTATCGTGAAACACCCACGCACGAACCCAATTATCAGCGCCCACCACCGGATCTAGTTGGTGGCGAAGAAGAATATGAAGTTGAGAAGATTCTGGACTCTCGGCGTTTCGGCAGAAGTCACAAGTTGCAGTACTTGGTCAAATGGAAGGGGTATCCGGACTCGGACAACCAATGGATCGATAAGGACAACGTATTTGCAGATGACGCCATTCAGGAATTCAAAAATTCCAACCCCGCTCGGGAAGCACATATAAGCACGGGGAAATCCCAAGAGACGTCTCCATCCCCTTCCACCACTACTACCATTACTCATGCGCCCTTCCTCCCCAGTCCATTTCCGCTATGTCATTGATACCAGTCTGGCAGCTCCTTACCAAGCACAGTCCACGCCATCGTCACCCCTGTCGTCTACCCTCTCCATTCACCAACGAGGAAGTCGTCCTACTTCCCCTGCGTCACCCCAAGTTCCTTCGCTGTCCCCCACTCTTTATTCCGAGACCAATCAGCCCAGTCATCTTGGAAGCAATTACGTCCCTACCAGAGCGCCTACTCCAGTGGGTGATGAACAAGGTTACAGACCCAGCCAACCAGCAACACCGCCAGGCCCTGACGAAGGCGGGGATCCGTACGACCCAGCCGAACACCTCGAAACGCATCCATATCTGTGTTACGCCACCCATCTCACCACAACACACTCGGAAACCCCCCCGCTATGTGGACCCACCAGGGAGGCTCTCACATTACTGACACCGCCTCAATCCGCGCTTCACCATGATCAAGAGGAGGAATATGTGTCGGAGGCCGAGGATCGGCTGGAGACTCCCCCACCCAGGGGATATCAGTTCAACCGGGGAGTGCATTACATTCCATTCCAGATTTGAGACGCTCAAGAACGTCTTTGGCCAGCCCGGTATACTCAGCTCATTCTCACCGCCGACCCCTTCATCCTGGCCTTCCACACTGGGAGCAACCAGCAGTATGGCAAGCCAGTCCATGCCGTCCCCTATTTCGACCAACAGTCCGCTCCCCCCACTTACACCGACGACGACCTCACGTTCCTGCTCTCCGACGCGGGACTAGTCGACTCGGTCGATCAAGCACTCCTTCACATGAAGGATCTCACTCTCACGGCCGAGGTGCATCGATATCGATGCATGACCCTTGGCTGGCGCACCCAGCAACACCAGGTCGCAGCGGAGCAGATGAAGTTGGAGCGCATAGAGATCGAGAGGAACAGGTGTGTGGCTTGGCTTCAGCGTGCTCATGCAGTCGACCGCATCGAGAATGAGCGGTCCTCGCTCCATCGCGGCCTGCGAGCGGAAGAGGATGCGAAGGAAATAGAGGTGATCTGCCACATGCGATCCCTCGGCACGAACCCCCTCGCGGTCATGCGTGGTCAAGCTGGGGCTTGATCCTGAAAAGGGGGTGATGTTATGTTTCATTCTCGGACTGCACAGCCCAGTTGTGAACTCTGACGTATTTGCGATGACTCGGTATGTCAGTAGTAATGTGTCATGGACTTCGGATCTTACCCACCTTGTGTTTCGCTGACTGATGATTCTTGTTGTTGTACGTGACGAGTCTTATGTGTTTGCCTCCGAGTTCTATTGTTGTACGATACTGATATTACGTTGTGGATGACTGATTCCTAGGATCCCTGTCCTAGGGTCTATGGTACTTACGCTATTGGCTACATACAAGTTCGAGCGGAGTCGGAACTAACTCCCTTACATGTATTTAAGCTTGTAGTATTACGGACCAGGATCCCCATCTTGGTCTTCTTTGAATACCACTTCCTAACTCGTCTCTTGTGCTAGGAGTCTGCGAGACTTCTAAGTGAACTAGTTCCAGCATATCCCTTCGAGACCAAGAGGGATCCCTGTGACCTTACTCCCCAGTTCCCTTGTGAATGGTGGGTACTCCGACCGTAACCTACCCTCCTGGAACTATGTGTCACCTCGTCTTTGAATACCTGTACTGCCGAGTTGCTTGCCCATACAAGTGTTACTACATCGTCGACAATCCCCATTGGAGGTACATTCATAAAGTCCCTGCACCCCCTCTGGACGTTCCCCTTGACCTTCCCCTTTACACCTATTGCGATCATCTCGGAGCATACCAATGCCATCCTGCCATCTTCCCCGACAGCCCTGATAACCACCGATATCGTCCCGAAGGGAACCCACGTTATACCAACACCTAAGTCAGGCCAGCGTCCATGGTAGACGTTACAGCGACTCCACGTGTTACAGATTGATGATAAGGACACTTACTATACAGTTATAACTACGATAGTAAGTAGAAATTAGTCATGGACTTGGAATCAGTCAGCATCACGGTAGCACATGATTGTTACTGTGACTCATTACTAGTACAGTTGTAGTAGGGTTCGAGCTACATACGCTACTGGACTTCGGACTTCATAGAGGAGCTTTAAAGCCACCTCTTACATGTATAAATAGTGGCCTTCGAAGACCAAGAAGCCCCATCTTGGTCTTCTTCAGAATACCACCAGTCTCATCTCATTCCCTTGGGCCTTCGCACTTCGACTTGTAGTCCCCTTGACCTTCGAGTCTAAGGACATCGCCATTTCATCTCACCAAGTCTTTGTTACTTTGGTCCTTATCCTTAAGTCTCTCTGGATCACCTTGGTCATATTCCAAGGGATTCTTAGAACCTACGAACGATATTACGAGAGTCGCTAAGTCGTGAACGCCCTCTAACGAGTCCAAGTCGGACTAACACTGTGGTAGCATAACATTAAGACCAAGATCCCCAAATGTGGCGTTCACAACAAGAGAACAGTGGAGAAACTTCAGACCCTACAGCCTCGAAACAAGAGGAGAAAGATCCATACCACAATGATTCCTAGGTGCAGCAAGGTGGAGAGAGTACAGAGGCGACACCAGATACTTTGTCGACTTCCCTGCAGACCCCATTAGGTACCACCCAGTTGAGTTCAACTACTCAAACTTCTGTTGGACAGAGGTTACGTGGAATCCCGTAGACAATTGGTGGGACGTAGTACGACCAGCCGGAGGACATTACCATTGCGACATCAACTTGAGAGAACTCCAAGGAGAAGACTGGGGCTCGCTTGACGGCGACAGTGAAAGCGAAGATGAAGAGGGACAACCAAGAGAACAAGCACCCTCCGTGTAACATTACCACAGGAACGTTATGTGCGACGTGCACGTCACTAAGTCACTCAGGCCGAGGTAACGGGATGCGATGTAGTCGGTTAAGACTAAGTTTTGTGATGAATAAGCACCACACAGCCTCCTCAGGCACGTAGGTGATAGTTGGGAAGTTCAGGGGTTCAAGCGCAAAGGCGAACCAAAGTCGTGCTCAAGCAAAACAGCGAGCATAAAGTCGTTTGTGGAATGACAATGATGTGGTATTACACAGAAGTCAAGTCTACCGTACAAGCTAGGTAGCGTGCGACTTATATACTAGTACAGGATGTTTGTACGCAACAAACATATGGCGCGATATGTGGGTTCCCAAGTAAAAGTGGAACAAAGGTACAACTATAGTAGGAAGCATGGTGATTGCGCAGGGTCATGTGCAAGTCAGCTGAACCCGGAGCGCCGTGAACTTTGATATACAGGGAAGGAGGCGTAAAGGTGTATCGTGCAGCGAAGAGACCATCAGAAACGGTTGGGCGTGTGAGGAGTTATGGGTGTAACAAGGTGGGGTATGGGAGTAAGAAGCGAAGAACGGAAGCGTCCAAGGGAAAGAGAAGAGAAAATTGTAACATTACCCCCTGTTAGACCTGAAGTCGCCACGACTTCAGTCACTGCCAACACAATCGTATACGTCAGCGCTGGGGTCATTGACCTCATCATCCCAGTCATCCACCAGGCAAACATGTTGGCGCAGGAACAAATACCTGCCGCG
>JAKELG010000200.1:0-72154 GCA_021527035.1 Lactarius vividus | reverse complement strand
CTTCCATTTGACCAAGTATTGCAGTTTGCGACTTCTGCCGAATCGCCGCGAGTCGAATCTCTCGACCTCGTATTCTTCTTCGCCGCTAACCGATCTGGTTGTGCGCTGATAGTTGGGTCCGTGCGTGAGTGTCTCGCGATAAGGGGTCAGGAGGTCCACATGGAACACTGGGTGGATCTGCCACTGCGTGGGAAGTTCTAATCGATAATTGACTGCGGACATCACCTGAGCGACCTTAAAGGGGCCGTGGCGTCGCGCCGCGAGTTTTGCCGTTGGTTGGTGCGTACGTAGGTGGCGTCCTTCAAGCCACACTTGGTCTCCAACTTGGAATTTGGGCGTATCTTTGGCCTTGATCCACCCCCTGCTGCGCTTTGATCATCAGTGATTGCGCGCGCTGGCGGAGTTCCTTGAACTGTTTGACCCTTAGCGCTACTTGGGGTATCGGGGATGGCCTGTCGGTCCAATCAGCCGAGGGTTGTATCCATAAGGAGCTGGAACGGGGATTCTTTAGTGGTTTCGCTGGCCAGTTATTATGGTGAACTCAGCCATGGGGAGATAGTGGATCCAGTCGTCCTTGTCGCTCGTTGACCCAGAATCGCAGATATTGTTCCAGCCATTGATTCGTGCGTTCCGACTGTCCATCCGTCCTTGGGTGGTAGGCTGTGGAGATGTTCTGTTCGATGCCGAGTATCTTACAGAGTTCTCGTGTGAACTTGGAGGCAAATCGGGGGTCTCGGTCGCTGATGATCTTGCCCGGGAGCCCAAATCGGGGAAATACGTGTTTGACATACAACGCGGCTGTACCTTCAGCCGAGATTTCTTCTGGCAGGGGACGAAGAGGGACATTTTCGTGCAGTCATGATCCGTTATCGTGAGGATCGTGTCGCAGCCCTGCGCTTCTTGGAAGTTTAGTGATAAAATCAAGGGCGATGGTTTCAAACGGCATAGCTTCGGGTTTTGGGAAGATTGGGCGTAGTGGCGCTTTGATAGCCCTTGTGTTGACTTTGATACGCTGACAGTCGGCGCAGCCTTTGACATACTCCATGACTTCATTCCTGAGGCCTGGCCACCAGTAGTATCTTTCCACGAGTTTGATCGTTCGGCTGATTCCCGGGTGTCCGTATACTGGAGGGTCGTGATGGTTCTTGACGAGCTCCCGTTTTTCTAGAAGTCCTCCCGTGACTACTCGGCGTCCGTCTTTGTACCAGGTTCCTTCGATTTTCTTCAGTCCGTGTGGGTCTACCCAGGGGCGGAGTTTGCCTTCGTCTTGGGCGTATATCGGGTTCGCCTTTTCCATTCTTGTAACTGAGATGGTGGCGTTGATGCGGAGGGGGTCTTTCCGTGGTATCTATTGCTGCGGCCCTGACGAAGATCTCGTCTGGTAGCACGGTCACCTGGTCGTTGTCGCCTTCTCCCTGGTCGTAGTCCGGGCGTCTAGATAGGGCGTCGGCTCTTCCATTTGCCGTTCCTTTGATATGGTGAATCTCGATGTCATATTCGGAGAGTTCTAGTACTTCCCGAGCTACTCGGCGGCTTATCTTTTGTGGGGAGCGCCAGTATTGGAGGTTCATATGGTCCGAGAAGACTTTGATCTTGTGCGGAGATCCGGCCAGGTAGTGTCGCCAGTTTCGGAGTGCTTTGACGATTGCCAACAGTTCTAAATCGTATATGTCGTAGTTTCGTTCTGCGGCGCTGAGGGTGTTTGAGTAGTACGCAATGGGTGTCTCTTGCCGTCTTCTTTACGCTGGAGTAGCACTGCTCCTACTGCAAATCCTGAGGCGTCCACTTCTAGTTCGAATTGGTCTTCTAGTTTTGCATGTGCGAGTACCGGTTTCTTCTGTGACGAGCCTTTTGATCTTGTCGAATGCCTCTTGTTCCGCGGCTGTCCATGTCCATTCGGTGTCTTTGCGTGTGAGTTTGTTGAGGGGGTCGTGCGTGTGTGGCAAAGTTTCGAATGAAAGCGCGGTAAAAGTTGCAGAACCCTAAAAATGATCGCACCTGTTTGACGTTTTTGGGGGTTGGCCAATCTTTGATACCGGAAATTTTGACGGGGTCCATGCGTGTCACCCCCTTTTCAATGATTACCCCCAGGTAATCGATGCTGGGAGCGTGGAAGATGCACTTTTCCGGTTTGAGGAATAAGTCGTTCTCTTCTAGGAGGTCCAGTATGTCGTGTACCGCGTCGATGTGTGCCTGTTCCGTCGATCGAGTCGCTATGCCTATGTCGTCCATGTATACCCTGATGGTTGTCCCTTTTGTTTCGTGGTATGCAATGAGATCTTTGCAGATTTCGTTCATCATGGTTTGGAAGGTTGCCGGGGAGTTGGTCAGTCCGAAGAACATTACCGTTGGTTCGAACAGCCCGTATTTCGTTTTGAACGCTGCCTTTTCCTGGTCGCCTTCTTTGATTCGTACGTTATTGTATCCCCAGCGGATGTCCAATTTGGTGAATATGAACGCTCCACTTAGGTCGGCGATGAGTTCCGGGATGAGTGGGAGGGGGTATTGGTTGCGTATGGTCCAGTTGTTGATGTTCCGGTAGTCCTGTACGGGGCGTAGCTTTCCATCCTTCTTTTTAATGAAGAAAAAGGACGATGCGTACGGGGATTTCGATGGTCTAATGTATCCTTTGGCCAGTTGTTCGTCAATCCATTCCTTGAGCGCTACATCTTCTGCTTGGCTCATGGGATAAACCTTGCAGTCGATGGTGTCCGGGGCGTTTGGTTTGAAGTCGATCGCGTGATCCCACGGTTTTGATAGTGGGAATCGGTTCGATTCTTCTTCGCTGAAGATTTTGACGTGCCTTTGATATTCTTCCGGTACCGTTTTTGCTTCCGTGTATTGCTTGGCTTCAATCGCCATTTCCGTTGACATTGTTGCGCGAAGGCGAGTGTCTTCGAGGTCGCATTCCTTTTTGAGCTGTTCCTCGATCTTCTGCTTATTTGGTAGTAGCAGTTTCTCGAGTACGAGTCTGGCGATAACCGGATCTATCCGGGGCTTTGAGGGGTTTGTAGTTCGCAAGACTATTGGGTACTCAGCTTCGTTTAGGGTGGCAGTGGCCCACTGGATATCGGGTTGGAAGGTTGCCAACCAGGGGTAACCTAAGATGATGTCTTCCCCTCCTACGTCGGTTACTAGGAATCGCATTTCTTTGGTGATCCCTTTGGTCTGTACTTCTAGATCCACGCAATGAGTGATCTTGCCTCCTTTGTTATGCGTGCCGTCAATATTCCAGATCTTTCGATGACGGTCTAATTCCTTGAGGCCCAGCCTCATTCTCTTGACGAATTCCGGATGTATGAAGTTGTTAGTGGCTCCGGAGTCCACTAGTGCTCTTTTGTCGGCCATGGCGTAACTTGCGCGCAATGAAACTGGAACATGCATAGATTGATAGCGCGTTATGAACACAGAATTACACCGTAATGCCCTCACCCAGGCCGTCGGGTTCAGGCGCTTTGAAAATCCTCTCGCCCCAATAGGTCCCTGACTACCAAGTCCCTGGCTTCATCGTCAAGGTTTCGAACTCCGTTTATCCAGCTGGTCGCCCGTTCTTGCGGCGTATCAGTGGTGGCGCGGGCGCCGCGGCTGCTGCCTCCGTCATCTTCGAATTGGATCAGGGGTTCCTCGGCTACGCTTTGAACTTCTTCTATGAACGCCCCGCGTCCTTGGCGTGGCTGCCAGTTCGCGTTGTTGCGCGGGCGGCGGGGTTGTCGACAGTCGCGTTGGAAGTGGCCCGCTTTGCCGCAGTTGTAACAAAGAAGGTTTTTCTTGTCGATGATCCCTTGATTCGGCCGTCCTCCTTGCTGCGTATACGGGGGTTTGGCGTAATCGATCTCTTCGGAGCCTGCTAGTCGAGCGCGGACCCTGCCTGGAGTGGTGTCCATGGCGTCTGGGTGGTTCCGGAATGCCTGCCATCCTTGGCGTGGTTGCTGGGGGCGATTTGGAGCGTTGAAAGTTCTGAGAGAGGTATTGCCCGGCTTACCGGGTCCCGGGGGTTTACGTCCCCCCAAACGCGTTTGAAGGTGCATCCACTTGCGCTGTTGTTCTAGCGCGGCTACCTTCCACTGTGCGTACGTGTTTGGGCTGTGGAAGTTGTAGGCGTTCTTGTATAGTTCCACCGGAAGTCCACTGGTGAATTTGTCCAGGACGAGCGAGTCGTCGAAACGGTATCCCGCCTCTCGGACCGCTTTCTCGAATTTGGCAACGTACGAGTCGATGTCTTGTCCTTCCATGCGGAATCCCTTTTGTAGCTCTTGTTGGGCGCGTTCTTTTTCGAGAGTGTCGGCGAACGTATTACGGAAGCCAAGTTCGATGGCTTCCCAGATCCATTTGTCGTATGGGCCGTGTTTGGCTTTGTACGCTTTGACCCATTTGGTGGTGGATAAGACCCACTCGTTGACGTGTTCCCCCTGAATGTAGGTGAGGAAGATTAGTGCTTTGCGATAGGGAAGGGTGAACGCAGGGTTGTCGTAGTTGGTCTCCACAAATAGCTCCCATTGGGTGAGGAATTGTTGGACTTTGGTGCGATCGCCTGTGAAGACGAGCGGTTCTTTACCCATGAATTTCTCGGGTTTGGTTCCGCTGGAGACGTTAGGTCCTGTGAATAGGGGTCCTCCTGGGTCTCCTCCTCCGTCGTCTCCTCCTCCTCCGCCTCCATGTCCTCCGGGCGGTGGTCCTTCTCCGCGACTTATGCGCGCGGGTTCCTGAAATGTAGCGGGTTGTTCGGTGACGGTAGTGGTCATGTCTGTGGGGATGGACTCAGCTAATAATCCCAGCTGTGCTTCTTCTTCTTCGGCTTGTGCTTCGAGGATTCGAATTTCCTCGGGGTTACTTCCCAACGAAGGGGATGGTGCGGGTGTCTTGGGAGTAGGGGAGCGAACTGGTTCTTCCTCTTGTCCGTCTATGGGGCCCCACTGATCTCTAGTGGTGACTTCGCTCTGTAGAATGTCGAGTTTGAGGCTCGATCCGGCTGGTCGGACGACTTGTAGTTTGTAGTGGAGTGCGTCCCACTTGAGTTCTGTCCAACAGGTGTGTTCGAAGTTGAATTCTACCGGAATGAGTCCGGTCTTGCCGTCCTTGTAAGTGTAAAGGACTACGTAGCCTGGGTCTCCTTGTTCTGTCTGCCAAAAGGCTTCTTTAAGGTATTGCTTGGGGACGTTGCGTTCCCCTCTTCTGTCGATGTGATACGGTCGGAACGGAATCCAAAGGTCGCGTGTTGTTACTGCGGAAGCCACGTTGAAGGATCTTGGTCTTAATGTAACGTCTACCACGGACGTTTGCCTGACTTAGGCACTGTTGTAACGTGGGTTCCCTCGGGGATGGAATCTGTGTATATCCGATAGCGGGAAGACTGCGGGATGAGGCTGATACGTGCCGGTGGAATCCCTATACGTATAGAGCGTCTCTTCTACGGGTACTCCTGCTGGTGGACTCGGAACGGTGTGGACGTATTCCCACTGGAGGTTGTCGACGATGTAATAGCAGTGAGTCGGACGGGCAGTTCTAGCGTTGAGGTATTCAAAGACGAGATGGCACGTAGTTCCGGGCGGGTAGGGTACTACTGGCGAATCTACCATTCACGGAGGAAGATGGAGATAGTGTCACGGGGATCCCCCTTGGTCTCAAAGGGATATGCCGGAGCTAGTTCACTTAAGGGCTACTGCGGGCCCTTAGCACAGGAGACGAGTTAGACGGTGGTATTCGAAGAAGACCAAGATGGGGATCCTGGTCGTACTACTGTGAGTTTAAATACAAGTAAGGGAGCTAGTTCTAGCTCCGCTCGAACTCGTAAGTAACCAATAGCGTAAGTAGCGTATCCTAATAATAGAATGCGCCGTCGTAATCGTAATCCGAGTCGCGTACAACAATAGAGAACATCAGTCAGCATAGTAAGCCACTTCACGTACAACAATGGCGAAGCATCAGTCATCCAAACACGAGGCTGTAAGATCCGAAGTCCATGACGTATTACTACTAACGTGCCGAGTCATCGCGAACACGTCAGAGTTCACAACCGGTCCGGGCAGTCCGAGAGCCAAACGTAACATACGTGATCCAGTTCGAATGTCTAGCAAGGAAAGCTCATTACAACCTGAACGACCGACAAACCATCAACCAGTTCACAGCGGGGCTGCCATGAGCCCTATTCATGAAAGTATATGAACTAGATGAACCCCACACCTTCGAGGACTGGAAGAGGTGTGCCCTGCACCAACAAAAGCAGTACATCCACATGAAGGCACACCTCGACAACTTTAAAAGCAAGGCCCCCCCTTCATCCGCGCAACCCCGCTGGAGATCACAACCTCCTAATTGGGGACCACCGTGAGGACCACCACCACCCAGATATGACCCAAACACAATGGATACTTCAGCAGACAGAACACGTGCAAGGGTGGCTGAAGTAGGAGACCCCAACAGACCCTTTATCCCAAGGCCACAACGAGGAGGATACAGACGAGGAGGAGGACCTCCACCCCAAGACATGAGGACAGTTATCTGCTATAACTGTAACCAGACAGGACACTTCTCACAAAATTGTCCACAGCCACGCCGAAGGGCAACCACAAGTCAAATGACTGAAACCGACTACTATATGCAGGAAGAATCCCCAGTGCAGGCCTGAGTGGCCAACATGGTACCCCCACAGCAGAGAGCAAAGGATTGGCTGGCCGGAGTAGCAGGAGAGACAGATGACATAAAGGACCTCATCCTCCAAGAAATGTGGGGGAAGGAGGGTTTTCAGAACACCTAAACCCATCGGCCTGGGTGAGGGCAGTCAATTGTAACTCTGTAATCATGACTCGCTATCAATCTCTTCGAATTCCAGTCTTGATTCGCACAAGTTACACTATGGCCAACATTAGAACACTGGTAGATTCAGGGGCAACGGACAACTTCATACACCCTTCGTTTGCCAAAAGAATGGGCCTTGGACTACAAACATTAGAACATCCGAGGAAAATATGGAATATAGACAACATGGAAAACAAAGTGGGCAGTATCACCCACTTCATAGACCTTGACGTCCAAACTAACCAACGACGACAAAGAATGCGCTTTCTAGTCACAGACCTGGGAAACAAGGATTTGGTACTCGGATATCCCTGGTTAGCAACATATGAACCCACGATCAACTGGAGATATGCAACCATACACGAACAAATGCTTCCTGTGGTAATCCAATCAATCAACCCCAACAAAGAAAACCCCGTCATAGGAACCATCGTCACCGAGGAAGAAAAAAAGGACATCCTAGAAGAACTAAAGGAGGATCACCTACGCACTACCGCAACGGAACTTGCCATCAAAGCTAAGCAATTCCATGATAAAGTAGAGCTCCCCTCAGCTTACCAGCAGTTCGCAAAGATCTGCAGTGAAGAAGCATCCAACCGGTTTCCCCCCTCACGACCATGGGACCACGCAATAGAGTTCAAGGAAGACACACCATCAGCAATTGACTGCAAAGTCTACCCTATGACCCAGGAAGAAGACAGCAAACTCAAGGAGTTCCTAGATGAACAGCTGAAGAAAGGGTACATACGCCCCTCCAAGTCCCCTTACGCGTCATACTTCTTCTTTATCAAAAAGAAGGATGGCAAGCTGCAACCAGTACAGGACTATCGAAAGATCAACGCAGTTACCATCCGCAACCAATACCCCCTTCCTCTCATCTCCGACCTCATTACGGACCTCAGTCAGGCACACATCTACACCAAACTGGACGTCCGATGGGGGTACAATAATGTGAGAATACGGGAGGGAGACGAACACAAAGCAGCGTTTAAAACACGGTACGGACTCTTCGAACCCACAGTCATGTACTTCGGACTCACCAATTCGCCGGCAACCTTCCAAACTATGATGAATACCATATACTGAGACACCATCACAAAACACGAACAAAAAGGAACCGTCATATGAGTCTACATGGACGACATCGGTATAGCCACAAGGGAACCAGCAGGGCAGAAAGAACACGAGGAAGCTGTAAGCGACGTACTACAAGTCACAATGGACCATGACCTTTACTTCAAACTCGAAAAATGCCTCTTCAACAAGCCACGAATGGATTACCTGGGGGTAATCCTTGAAAAGGGGGTAACACGCATGGACCTGGTAAAAATTTCAGGTATCAAAGAATGGCCCACGCCAACCAAGGTCCGTGACGTATGCTCATTCCTTCGCAACTGGAGCAGTACTACTTCAAAAGAAGGAAGATGGCAAGAAACACCCCCTGGGATACTATTCAGCCACCTTGAGCGAAACTACGACATCTACAACCTAGAACTCCTCGCCATCGTCAAGGCACTCAGACACTGGAGACCACTATTGGCCGGATCCCTGCACAAAATCAAAATATACTCTGACCACATGAATCTCCAATACTGGAAACTCCTGCAAAAGATAAGCCAAAGGGTAGCCAGGGAAGTACTCGAACTAATGGAATATAACTTCGAGATTCACCATATCCCGGGAAAGAAGAATGGCAGAGCCGACGCCTTGTCACGAAGACCAGACTACGACCAAGGAGAATGAGACAATGAGAACGTCACAGTCCTACCAGGGGATGTATTCGCAAGAGTCATGACAGTACAAGCCACGCAACAACCGCCACAAACCGAAATCACCCTCCGCTACTGGGTAGACCTGCACCAGCTAAAGTACGTCGACGGAGCATGGTACCGACAAGGGAAGTACATCGTTATGGGATCACTAAATGAAAAACGAGAGCTCATATCCGCCCATCACGACCCACTGGTGCACGGACACCCTGGAATCGCAAGAACCACGAGACTAGTGGAACGGCAGTACTGGTGGCTGGAACTGAAATTGGATGTGTGAAACTATGTCCAGGGATGCGCAGAGTGCCAGAGACATAAAGTCAATACGCACCCAACTAAAGCCCCACTAGTACCTGTTATGTTTCAGCTTTCGGACTGCCCGGCCCGGTTTCGGACTCTGATGTGTCCACGATGACTCGGTATGTCAGTAGTGTTACGATTTTCCTTTTCTCTTCCTTGGACGCCCTCATTCCTCACTTCTTGTTCCCGTGCCCCACCTTGATATGCCCATAACTCCTTATGCGCCCAACCATTTCTGATGATCTCTTCGCCGCACGATACGTCTTTACGCCCCCTTCCTTGTATATCAAAGTTCACGGCGCTCCGGTCTCAGCTGACTCGCACGTGACCCCACGCAATCACCATACTTCTTACTATAGTTGTGCCTTTGTTCTACTTTCACTCCAAACCCACATATTGCACCATATGTTTGTTGCGTACAAACATCCTGTACCAGTATATAAGTCACACACTACCTAGCTTGTACAGTAGACTTGACTTCTTGTGCAATACCACATTGTTGTCAACCCACAAACGACTCTACGCTCGCTGTTTCGCTTGAGCACGACTTTGGTTCACCTTTTTGCTTGAACCCCAGAACTTCCTGACTATCACCTGCATGTCTGAGGAGACTGTGTGGTGCTTATTCATCATCGAACTTGGTCTTAACTGACCAACTCACATCCTGTTACCTCGGCCTGAGTGACTTAGTGATGTGCACGTTGCACATAATGTTCCTATGGTAACGTTACATTAAGTCAAGTCTCTCGCAACCCTGGCGACTAGTAGGAGTCGCACAAAATTTCAGCCGCAGTACATCAATCGGTATCTGACTGATGAACTCTCCAGCCACGAAAAGGGAGCCGTAATCTGGGAAGAAATCCACAACCAAGAGGGGTACTTCATCTTCGACGCCAAAAACCAAGAGTACCACCAAGTCCACTACTTCGACGACCTTCGTATCTGGGCTTACATCGACTACAACCCAAAACAAGGATGGTGGTACGCCTACAAAACTGTCCCTCCACAATTCAGCGCAGGACCCCTCAGGTCAACCAACATCACAGGGATTAACATCGACCCAGACAAGTCAACCACCCTCACTCCCGTACAGCCAGCGATGGCCACCAACACTCAGGTCGCCACCAGCCTTACTACCACGGGAGCCCCTGGCCTGAGCAGTGGAGGACCACATGCTACAGGAGGTCGATTGGCTGCTCCGACGGGTGGAGTGACTCATAGCTCTAGCACCCAGCCGACGACGGGGTCGAGTGGTGGCCCAACTACTGGACCTAGTGGAGGCATACATGGTAGCGGTGGAGGCCGACTGGGCGGCGGTGCCCCTGGTGGTGGTGGAGGTGGTCCGGGAGGTGGAGCCCCTGGTGGTGGTGCCCCAGGAGGAGGTGCGCTCCCCGTGGGCCCAGCCAGGGCAATACCAGCACCGGGAGGGGGCAAACTTGGGGGCAACCCACCACCCATCTTCGATGGAAGAGGAGAGTTGAAACTTTCTTTGATCCTTTCGAATTTATTGAGGAATTGTTACGTTCCGTCCTGAACTGCCCGGCCCGGTTGTGAACACTGACACATTCGTGATGACTCGGTGTGTCAGGAGTAATACGTCATGGACTTCGGATCTTGTTACCTCGTGTTTCGGCTGACTGATGACTTCTATTGTTGTACGTATGACTGATTACGCCTGCTGACTGATGACTCCACTATTGTACGTGTTTCGGATTACGAGTACGACTGCGCATTCTATTATTAGGATACGCTACTTACGCCATTGGCTACCTACGAGTTAAAGCGGAGCTGGGAATAGTTCCCTTACTTGTATTTAAGCTCGCAGTAGTACAGACCGGGATCCCCATCTTGGTCTTCTTCCAATACCACCATCTTCACTCGTCTCTTGTACTAAGGGCTCTCGAGTGCCCTTAAGCGAACTAGCTCCGGCATATCCCCCTAAGACCAAGGAGGGATCCCCGTGACCATATCTCCATCTTCCGCTGTGAATGGTAGATCAGCCGACCGTCATCTACCCGCCTGGTACCACGTGTCATCTAGTCTTCGAATATCTCAACTCGCGTACCGCTCGCCCAACCCACTGTTACTACGTCATCGACAACCTTGAGTGGGAGTATATTCGCAAAGTCCCAAGTCCACCGCCCAACGTCCCTATCGCCGAAACCCTATATACGTGGAGAGACTCCACCGGCACGTATTGGCCTCATCCCGCCGTATTCCCTGAACACTCGGACATCTACAGGTTTCACCCCCGAGGGAACCCACGTCACAACAGCGCCTAAGTCAGGCAAGCGTCCGTGGTAGACGTTACATTAAGACCAAGATCCTTCAACGTGGCTTCCGCAGTAACAACCCGCGACCTTTGGATTCCATTCCGACCGTATCATATCGACAGAAGAGGGGAACGCAACGTCCCCAAGCAATATCTTAAGGAGGCCTTTTGGCAGACAGAACAAGGAGACCCAGGCTACGTAGTCCTTTACACTTACAAGGACGGCAAAACCGGACTCATCCCGGTAGAATTCAACTTTGAACACACTTGTTGGACAGAGCTCAAGTGGGACGCACTCCACTACAAACTACAAGTCGTCAGACCAGCCGGGTCAAGCCTCAAGCTCGACATCTTACAAAGCGAAGTCACTACCAGAGACCAGTGGGGCCCCATAGACGGACAAGAAGAAGAACCAGTCCGATCCCCTACCCCGAAAACACCAGCACCATCCCCATCCCTGGGAAGCAACCCGGAAGAAATTCGCATTTTAGAAGCCCAAGCAGAAGAAGAAGAAGCGCAGCTTGGACTACTAGCTGAGTCTATCCCCACAAACATGACCACTACCATCACCGAACAACCCGCTACGTTTCAGGAACCCGCGCGCATAAGTCGCGGAGAAGGACCACCGCCTGGAGGACATGGAGGCGGAGGAGGAGGAGGAGACGACGGAGGAGGAGACCCAGGAGGACCCCTATTCACAGGACCCAATGTCTCCAGCGGAACCAAACCCGAGAAATTCATGGGTAAAGAACCGCTCGTATTCACAGGCGATCGCACCAAAGTCCAGCAATTCCTTACTCAATGGGAATTATTCGTGGAGACTAACTACGACAACCCTGCGTTCACCCTCCCTTATCGCAAAGCACTAATCTTCCTCACTTACATCCAAGGAGAACATGTCAACGAATGGGTCCTGTCGACCACCAAATGGGTCAAGGCATACAAAGCCAAACACGGCCCCTACGACAAATGGATTTGGGAAGCTATCGAGCTCGGTTTCCGCAATACGTTCGCCGATACTCTCGAGAAGGAACGCGCCCAACAAGAATTGCAGAAAGGATTCCGCATGGAAGGGCAGGACATCGACACATACGTCGCCAAATTCGAGAAGGCGGTTAGAGAAGCGGGATATCGCTTCGACAACTCCCTCGTCCTGGACAAGTTTACAAGCGGTCTACCAGTAGAACTCTACAAGAACGCCTACAACTTCCACAGTCCAAACACGTACGCCCAGTGGAAGGTAGCAGCATTGGAACAGCAGCGCAAATGGATGCACCTACAGACACGTTTGGGGGGACGTAAACCCCCAGGACCCGGTAAGCCGGGCAATACCTCTCTAAGGACGTTCAATGCTCCAAACCGCCCTCAGCAACCTCGTCAGGGATGGCAGGCGTTCAGGAATCATCCTGACGCCATGGACACCACGCCCGGAAGGGTTCGCGCCCGTCTAGCGGGATCAGAAGAGATCGATTACGCCAAACCCCCCTACACCCAACAAGGGGGACGACCTAACCAAGGGATCATCGACAAGAAGAACCTCCTCTGCTACAACTGTGGCAAAGCAGGCCATTTCCAAAGAGATTGTCGCCAACCGCGTCGCCCGCGTACCAACACGAACTGGCAACCCCGTCAAGGGCGAGGAGCCTTCATCGAAGAAGTTCAAAGCGTCACCGAAGAACCCCTTATCCAATTCGAGGACGATAACGGCAGTAGCCGAGGCGCCCGCGCCACCACTGATACGCCGCAAGAACGGGCGACCAGTTGGATAAACGGAGTTCGAAACCTCGACGACGAAGCCAGGGATTTGGTAGTTCGGGACCTGTTGGGGCGAGAGGATTTTCAAAGCGCCTGAACCCGACGGCCTGGGTGAGGGCATTACGGTGTAACTCTGTGTTCATAACGCGCTATCAATCTATGCATGTTCCAGTTTCATTGCGCGCAAGTTACGCCATGGCCGACAAACGAGCACTAGTGGACTCCGGAGCCACTAACAACTTCATACATCCGGATTTCGTCAAACGAATGAGGCTGGGCCTTAAAGAATTGGATCGCCATCGAAAGATCTGGAATATCGACGGCACGCATAACAAAGGGGGCAAGATCACCCACTGCGTAGACCTAGAAGTACAGACCAAGGGAGTAAAGAAAGAGATGCGATTCCTGGTCACCGACGTAGGAGGAGAAGACATTATACTAGGCTACCCGTGGTTGGCAACGTTCCAACCAAACATCCAGTGGGCCACGGCCACCCTAGACGAAGCTGAGTACCCAGTCGTTCTTCGCACTATCAATCCCACGAAACCCCGGATAGACCCGGTGATCGCCAGACTGGTGCTAGAAAAACTACTGTTGCCAAATAAGCAGAAGATCGAGGCACAACTAAAACGGGAATGCGACCTCGAGGACACCCGCCTGCGTGCAACAATGTCAACAGAAATGGCCATCGAAGCGAAACAATACACGGAAGTAAAAGCAGTACCGGAAGAATATCAAAGGCATGTCAAGATCTTCAGCGAAGAAGAGTCAAACCGATTCCCATTGTCAAAGCCATGGGACCACGCAATCGACTTCAAACCAAACGCACCGGACACCATCGACTGCAAGGTTTACCCCATGAGCCAAGCAGAAGACGTAGCACTCAAAGGATGGATCGACGAACAGCTGGCGAAAGGGTATATCAGACCCTCCAAATCCCCGTACGCATCATCATTCTTCTTCATCAAAAAGAAGGACAGAAAACTACGCCCCGTGCAGGACTACCGGAATATCAACAACTGGACCATACGCAACCAATACCCTCTTCCACTTATCCCAGAACTCATTGCCGACCTAAGCGGAGCGTTCATATTCACTAAACTGGATATCCGCTGGGGATACAATAACGTTAGGATCAAAGAGGGAGACCAGGAAAAAGCGGCGTTCAAAACAAAATACGGACTCTTTGAACCAACGGTAATGTTTTTCAGACTGACAAACTCCCCGGCAACCTTCCAAACCATGATGAACGAAATCTGCAAAGACCTCATCGCACATCACGAAACAAAGGGGACGATCATCAGAGTGTATATGGACGACATAGGAATAGCAACTCGGTCAACGGAACAGGTACACATCGACGCGGTACACGACATACTGGATCTTCTGGAAGAAAACGACCTATTCCTCAAACCAGAAAAATGCATCTTCCACGCTCCAAGCATCAATTACCTGGGGGTAATCATTGAAAAGGGGGTGACACGCATGGATCCTGTCAAAATTTCGGGTATCAAAGATTGGCCAACCCCCAAAAACGTCAAACAGGTGCGATCATTCCTAGGCTTCTGCAACTTCTACCGCGCTTTCATTCGAAATTTTGCCACGCACGCATGACCCCTCAACAAACTTACACGCAAAGACACCGAATGGACGTGGACAACCGCGGAACAAGAGGCGTTCGACAAGATCAAGAGACTCGTCACAGAGGAACCAGTACTGGCACACGCAGAACTAAAAGATCAATTCGAATTAGAAGTAGACGCCTCGGGATTCGCAGTAGGAGCGGTGCTACTCCAACGCAAGAAGGACGGCAAAAGACACCCCATAGCCTACTACTCCAACACTCTCAGCGCGGCGGAAAGGAACTACGACATCTATGACCTAGAACTGCTGGCAATTGTTAAGGCACTAAGAAACTGGCGACACTACTTGGCGGGATCGCCACACAAGATCAAAGTCTTCTCAGATCACATGAACCTCCAATACTGGCGCTCCCCACAAAAGAACGGCAAATGGAAGAGCCGATGCCCTATCCAGACGCCCAGACTACGACCAAGGGGAAGACGATAACGACCAGGTGACAGTACTCCCAGACGAAATCTTCATCAGGGCCGCAGCAATAGATACCACAGAAGACCCCCTCCATGTCAACGCCACCATCTCAGTACAGGAAATGGAAAAGGTAAACCCGGTCTACGCTCAGGACGAAGATAAACTCCGCCCCTGGGTGGACCCCCACGGACTAAAAAGGATCGAAGGCACCTGGTACAAAGACGGACGTCGCGTAGTCACTGGGGGACTCCTGGAGAAAAGGGAACTCATCAAGAACCACCACGACCCCCCGGTGTACGGACACCCAGGGATCAGCCGAACGATCAAGCTTATGGAACGACACTACTGGTGGCCAGGTCTTAGAAACGAAGTTATGGACTACGTCAAGGGGTGCGCCGACTGCCAACGCATCAAAGTTAACACCCGAGCCATCAAAGCACCACTACGCCCCATATTTCCGAAACCCGAAGCTATGCCGTTTGAAACCATCGCGCTTGATTTCATCACTAAACTTCCCGAAGCACAGGGCTGTGACACGATCCTCACGATAACGGATCACGACTGTACAAAAATGTCCTTATTCATCCCATGCCAAGAAGAGATATCGGCAGAAGGAACGGCAGCCCTCTATGTCAAACACGTGTTCCCCAGATTCGGCCTACCCGGGAAGATCATCAGTGATAGAGACCCCCGATTCGCGTCAAAATTCACACGAGAACTGTGCAAAATCCTCGGTATCGAACAAAACATCTCTACGGCCTATCACCCACGCACCGATGGACAGTCGGAACGAACGAACCAATGGCTAGAGCAATACCTACGATTCTGGGTCAACGAACGGCAAGACGATTGGATACACTATCTCCCCATGGCTGAGTTCACCCATAACAACTGGCCTAGCGAAACCACTAAGGAATCTCCCTTCCAGCTCCTTATGGGGTACAATCCCCGCGCTGATTGGACCGATAGGCCATCACCGATTCCCCAAGTGGCGCTCAGGGTCAAACAGTTCAAGGAACTTAGACAACGCGCGCAGTCACTGATGATCAAAGCGCAGCAGGGGTGGATTAAGGCCAAAGATACGCCCAAGTTCCAAATTGGAGACCAAGTATGGCTAGAAGGACGCCACCTATGCACGCACCAACCCACGGCAAAACTAGCGGCGCGACGCCACGGCCCATTTAAGATAGCTCAGGTGATGTCCGCAGTCAACTATCGTCTAGAACTTCCCACACAGTGGCAGATCCACCCAGTGTTCCATGTGGACCTCCTAACGCCTTATCGCGAGACACCCACGCACGGGCCCAATTATCAGCGCCCACCACCGGATCTAGTCGGCGGAGAAGAAGAATACGAGGTCGAGAAAATTCTAGACTCTCAGCGATTCGGCAGAAGTCGCAAATTGCAGTATCTGGTCAAATGGAAGGGGTACCCCGACTCGGACAATCAGTGGGTCGATAAGGATGACGTATTCGCGGACGACGCAATTCGGGAATTCAAAAGTTCCAACCCCGCTCGCGAAGTACACATAAAAGCAGGGAAATCCCAAGAGACGTCTCCATCCCCCTCTCCCACCTTCACTGCAAATGCGCTCCCAGTCTCCCATCAACTTCCGCTATGTCATCAACGACGAGCTATCCACACCTTACCGAGTACCATCCGCGCCATCGTCACCCCTGTCGTCTACCCTCGCCCTTCACCAACGAGGAAGTCGTCCTCCTTCCCCCGGGCCATCCCCAGTTCCTTCGCCGACCCCCACTGTTTATTCCGAGAGCAACCAGCCCAGCTACCTCGGAGACCACTACGTTCCAACCAGAGCGCCCACTCCAGCGGGCGACGAACAGGGGTACGTACCCAGCCGACCAGCATCTCCGCCGGGACCCGACGAAGGCGGGGACCCGTACGACCCAGCGGAACGGCTCGAAGCGCATCAGTATTTACGTTACGCCACCCATCTCACCACGACACACTCGGAAACCCCCCCGCTATGCGGACCCACCGGGGAAGTTATCACACTACCGACGCCGCATCCACCCGCGGTTCGCAGCGATCCAAAAGAGGAACATGTGCAGGAGACCGAGAGTCGGGCGGAAACCCCCCCTCCCAGGGGGTATCAGTTCAACAGGGGAGTCCATTACATTCCCTTTCAGATTCGAGACGCTCAGGAACGTCTTTGGCCGGCCCGGTATACTCAGCTCATCCTCACCGCCGACCCCTTCGTCTTGGCCTTCAGGGCCAACTGCAACCAACAGTACGGGAAGCCTGTCCACGCTGTCCCCTACTACGACGAACAGTCCTCTGCCCCCACTTACACCGACGACGACCTCACGTTCCTGCTCTCCGACGCAGGACTAGTCGACTCGGTCGACCAAGCGCTCCTTCACATGAAGGACGCGACTCTCATGGCGGAGGTCCACCGCTACCGATGCATGACGCTCGGGTGGCGAGGGCAGCAACACCGAGTAGCGGCGGAACAGATGAAGTTGGAGCGCATCGAGATTGAACGCAACAGGTGCGTTGCCCGACTCCAACGGGCACATGCAGTGGACCGTATAGAGAACGAACGGGCTTCTCTTCACCGAGGGCCCAAGGCGGATCAAGATGCGGAGGAGATCGCTCGCATCCGAGCACTACGCGAGGTGGGCACCAATCCACTCGCCGTCATGCGCGGTCAAGCTGGGGCTTGACGCTGAAAAGGGGGTGATGTTACGTTCCGTCCTGAACTGCCCGGCCCGGTTGTGAACACTGACACATTCGTGATGACTCGGTGTGTCAGGAGTAATACGTCATGGACTTCGGATCTTGTTACCTCGTGTTTCGGCTGACTGATGACTTCTATTGTTGTACGTATGACTGATTACGCCTGCTGACTGATGACTCCACTATTGTACGTGTTTCGGATTACGAGTACGACTGCGCATTCTATTATTAGGATACGCTACTTACGCCATTGGCTACCTACGAGTTAAAGCGGAGCTGGGAATAGTTCCCTTACTTGTATTTAAGCTCGCAGTAGTACAGACCGGGATCCCCATCTTGGTCTTCTTCCAATACCACCATCTTCACTCGTCTCTTGTACTAAGGGCTCTCGAGTGCCCTTAAGCGAACTAGCTCCGGCATATCTCCCTAAGACCAAGGAGGGATCCCCGTGACCATATCTCCATCTTCCGCTGTGAATGGTAGATCAGCCGACCGTCATCTACCCGCCTGGTACCACGTGTCATCTAGTCTTCGAATATCTCAACTCGCGTACCGCTCGCCCAACCCACTGTTACTACGTCATCGACAACCTTGAGTGGGAGTATATTCGCAAAGTCCCAAGTCCACCGCCCAACGTCCCTATCGCCGAAACCCTATATACGTGGAGAGACTCCACCGGCACGTATTGGCCTCATCCCGCCGTATTCCCTGAACACTCGGACATCTACAGGTTTCACCCCCGAGGGAACCCACGTCACAACAGCGCCTAAGTCAGGCAAGCGTCTGTGGTAGACGTTACAGGAATAAACCCAACCGTGGACCAGCTTACAGTACCCTACTCATGAGCCATGACCTTCCTCTTGTATATGAGGGGGCATCTGGTGGACGATTGGGTAGATGAGCAGACCACGTGGCTAGACACCCAGATAGCAGGAGGAGTACTGCATAATGAAGAAAACCTATGGAACACGGTCCTGGACCAGTTCACGAACGCCTACACCGACACCACTGAACGAACCAGAGTGCGCCAAGACATTGATAAATTGAAGATGATTGGCAAAGACATCGACACGTATATTGCAAAAATTTCAGAACCTCACAGCAAAAGCCGGCTATAATCCAGACGAAGCCAACGTCATTGAAAAATTCCAAGCGGGACTCCCTGACAATCTTGTAATCAACGCCATATGCTTTCAACACCTGGTTACATGGGATCAGTGGAAAGCAGCGGCACAACTTCAGCAAGCTGAATATCTTATGCTGAAGCCCCGCCTTACACACAACCGACAAAATGAAAAATGAGGGGGTCACACCCGAGACCAGTGGGTCCAAGCCCTTAACAAGGCGCGTGACCCAAATGCCATGGATATTGGCTGCACTAGAGCCTGTGCAACCCTCACAGACGCTGAGAAGCAAAGGATGGTCGCGGAGGGGAGATGTTTCCGATGCGGAGAGAAGGGTCATGTGTCGTGTAATTGCCCACAAAAAGGCACTCACGCTGCTCAGACCACAAGCGATGGAGGAGTGCCTCCTCCCGTCCCCGCTACCCCTGCAGTATCGCCTCCCCCCCTCATTACTTGAGTCGCCATATCAGCAAACCACGTACTGTCGAATGATAAAGCGGCTGATGCTCAGATCGCAGCGCTGGCTGCTCAACCAAAAGAAGTGCGGGACCTCTTGGTGGAGAAGCTTTTTGGAGGAAAGGATTTTCCGAACGCCTGAACCCGTCGGCCTGGGCAAAGGCATTACACATGTATGATAGCAGATATCGATCCATGCGAATCCCAGTTCTTTTCAAATCTGCAAACGTGACGGCTGAACGACAGGTCCTGTTGGACTCTGGAGCAACCGACAACTTTATTTGTGCGGAGCTGCTCAAACGAACGCATCTTGGAACCCGACCCGTCTCCGCTCCCATCACCATATGGAATGTTGACGAAACTTACAACTGAGATGGCGCGATAACCCAGTACACCAATTTGGTGGTGCAGACTGGTGAGCGCACGAAGACACTTCGTTTCCTGGTAACCAACCTAGGAAAGGACGAAGCGATCCTGGGCTACCCCTGGTTCTCGGCCTTTGAGCCCGAGATAGAGTGGAGAAATGCCACACTGAATGAAAACTTCCAACCAGTCGTAATCTCCAGCCTGAACCTCCAGAGCAACACCATGCCCCTAGAAGCAGCCATCAGGGCCCTACAGGCATATGAGCTCGATGAGGAGGCGTGGGAGCAGGTTGTAAACGAAGAATCAGAGCCAAGCATCACCTTCCTGCAAAAAACGACCACCGCATCAGAACTTGCTCAGCAGGAAGTGGCTAAGAAACAGATCCAAACGTTCGAGGAAATGGTTCCTCCGGAATATTGGTCACACCGCAAGGTGTTCAGTGAAGAGGCATCACATTGATTCCCCCTGTCCCGTGTATGGGATCACGCCATTGAATTACTCCCCAACGCGCCTACCACCCTTGACTGTAAAGTGTACCCCCTAACTGCAAACGAAGGAGAGGCACTCATGGCCTTCCTGAACGAACAACTTGAGAAGGGATACATTCGCCCTTCAAAATCCGCCTACACGTCACCCTTCTTCTTCATCAAAAAGAAGGACAGAAAACTGTGCCCAGTACAAGATTATCGATGCCTCAACGAACTTACTGTAAAAAACCACTACCCCCTCCCCCTTATCCCAGAACTCGTTGATCGCATTCGAACCGCATGGCTGTACTCAAAGCTAGACATTCGATGGGGGTACAATAATGTTCGCATCCAGGAGGGAGATGAGTGGAAAGCAGCGTTCAAGGGCTATTCGAACCACGTGTCATGTTCTTCGGCCTCACCAATTCCCCTTCCACCTTTCAAACAATGATGGACACCATATTCCGCGACCTCATTCTGACAAACGAGGTTGTCGTGTATATGGACGATATCCTCGTCGCCACTGCCAATGACAAGAACTATCATCAGGAAGTCCTTCACAAAGTATTACGACTTTGTGAGGAACACAATCTCTACGTGAAACCAGAGAAGTGCGAATTTGAGGTCTACGAAACCGAGTATCTGGGTCTCATTATTGGCCACGGACAACTACAGATGGACCCTGTCAAAGTTCGAGGAATCTGGGAATGGCAACCCCTGAAAAGTCTCAAGGAGGTTCGCGCGTTCTTAGGGTTCTGCAACTTTTACCGAAGATTTATACGAGGGTTCTCCCAACTCGCTCGACCCCTTCACGACCTCACAAAGAAGGATGTCCAATGGTACTAGGGTGACACACGGCAAAACGCCTTTGAAGATATTAAGAAGCATATATGCGAAGAACCCGTACTCTTATTCCCGGACCTCGCGAAGCCATTCGAATTGGAGGTTGATGCATTGAACATCGCAGTAGGGGCTGTGCTGAATCAACTAGGCCTCAACCAAAAGTTCCACCCCATAGCGTTCCACTCCGAGTCATTCATGGAGACGGAACAAAATTACGACATCTATGACCGGGAACTACTAGCCGTGGTTAAAGCGCTGCGAGCATGGAGAACATACCTTGTAGGGTCCCCCCATAAAATTATCATCCACACCGATCACGCCAACCTCCAATACTGGAAGGAACCCCGGAAAATCAACTGGAGGATCACACAAGAGTTCCTAGAGCTGTCAGAATATGATTTCATTCTGAGACACGTAGCAGGAACGAAGAACACGCGTGCAGATGCCCTGTCCAGGTGGTCGGATTATGAGTCTGGTGAAGGGGACAACACCGACGTCATTGTCCTACCAGCTGAAAGGTTTATCCGAGCCACCCAAATATCAATATGTGATATGGATATTTGGTCCCGGGTGGCTCAGAACGCTGGAAAGGAAGAAGTGGCACAATGGGCCAAACACCACAACCTCAATGTTATGTTTCGTTCTCGGACTGCCCGGCCCAGTTGTGGACTCTGACATATTTGCGATGACTCGGTATGTCAGAAGTAATGTGTCATGGACTTCGGATCTTGTTGCCTTGTGTTCGGATGACTGATGCCCGCTATTGTTGTATGTGACTGTGATTACTATGCTGACTGATGATTCCCATTGTTGTACGTGACTCAGATTATGATGATGACTGCGCATTCTATTATTAGACTACGCTACTTACGCTATTGGCTACATACAAGTTCGAGCGGAGCTAGAACTGGCTTCCTTACCTGTATTTAAGCTCGTAGTACTACAGACCAGGATTCCCATCTTGGTCTTCTTTGAATACCACTACTCAACTCGTCTACTGTGCTAAGAGTCTGTTGGACTCTTAAGTGAACTAGCTCCGGCATATCCCTTAGATCAAGAAGGGATCCCCGTGACCTCTAATCCCCAGTTCCCTCGTGAATGGTGGATACGCCGACCGTTATTTACCCAGAAGGTACTACGTGTCACCTTGTCTTTGAATACCTCAACTCCCGAGTCGCAAGGCCCTACAAGTGTTACCACATCGTCGACCACCCTTCATGGAGGTACATCCGTAAAGTCTCCAGCCCTCCACCCAACATCCCTCTCGACCTCCCCCTCTATACTTACCGCGACTCCCTTGGAGCCTATCAACGACATCCTGCAGTCTTCCCCAACAGCCCCGACAACCACCGATTTCGAGAAGAAGGGAACCCACGTTATACCAACGCCTAAGTCAGGCCAACGTCCGTGGTAGATGTTACACTCAAACAGCACAACGGGTTGTGGTGGAAAGACGATGCGTTAGTCATTGTCGGGGACAACGATCTTAAGCAGGGGGTAATCGCCTTCTTTCACGACTCTCCGAGCATGGGCCACCCCAGAATTGCCAATACATGTGAACTAGTACAACGCGACTATCGGTGGCCCACCATACAAGAAGACGTTGAAGAGTACATCAAGGGATGCGCCGTATGTCAGGCCAACAAAATCAACCCCCACCGACAAAAACCCCACCTATTCCCCATATCCACCGACCCTGAGGCGGAACCATTCGAAGTTGTTGCAATGGACTTTATCACCAAACTACCCCCATCTCAGGGATTTGACTCCATTCTCACAATCACCGATCACGACTGCTCAAAAGCCGTGATCTTCATACCCTGCCACGAAACCATTACTGCCAAAGGAGTGGCACGACTATATCTCCAACACGTCTACCCACACTATGGAATACCACGCAAGCTCATCACAGATCGGGACCCATGATTTACGTCCACATTTATGAAAGGGTTGTGCAGCACGCTTGGGATACAGCAGAACATTTCCTCCATGTATCACCCCCAAACAGACGGCCAATTGGAACGTACCAACCAATGGCTAGAACAGTACTTACGTCATTGGAGCAACGTTCAACAGGACAATTGGGCGGAAGCACTCCAATAGCGCAGTTCGCGCACAACTCTTGGCCAAATGCAACCACAAAACACTCCCCATTCTCGCTCATCATGGGATGGGAACCACGAACGACATGGGTCTCGAAACCTACACAAGTACCATCGGTCGACCAACGCCTGGAGGAGATGGTCATAAGACGACAGCACGCACAAGACTGTATTAAACATGCACAAAACCTCATGGCCAAGAAGGGGAGGACTCGCTTCATCCCTTACACCAAAGGGGCCCAGGTCTGGCTAGAAGGGACAAACTTGAGAACGTTCTACCCCACTGCGAAGCTAGCCCCTAAACGTCACAGCCCATTCCAAATCAAGAAGGCCTTATTGGCGGTGACATACGAGTTGGAGCTGCCGGTCACATGGAAGATACATCCGGTGTTCCACGTGAACCTCCTCATACCATATAAGGAGATGGAGCTGCACGGGAAAAACTTCTCACGTCCTCCCCCTGACCTCGTGGATGGAGAAGAAGAATTTGAAGTGGAGCAGATCATGGGGTCGCGACTCCATGGACGAGGGCGCAAGCTCCAATACCTAGTTAAGTGGAAAGGCTTTCCCATGAGTGACAGCTCGTGGGAGCCAGCTGACCATGTCAAGCATGCGCCAGAAGTAATCGCCGAATTCTATCGCCGACATCCAACGTGTTACGTTTCACTTCAAACTACCCAGCCTGGTTGTGAACTCTGACATGTTCGTAATGACTCGATGTGTCAGTAGTAATGTGTCATGGACTTCGGATCTTGTTGCCTCATGTTTTGGCTGACTGATGACTCCTGTCGTTGTACGTGATGTGTCTTATGCATTCCTCTCTGAGTTCTATTGTTGTACGATACCAGTATTACGTTGTGGATGACTGATTCCTAGGATCCCTGTCCTAGGATTTACGCTACTTACACTATTGGCTACATACGAGTCTGAGCGGAGCTAGAACTGGCTCCCTTACATGTATTTAAGCTCATAGTGCTGCGGACCAGGATCTCCATCTTGGTCTTCTTATCAATACTACTTCTTGTCTCGTCTCCTGTGCTAAGAGTTCCCGGAACTCTTAAGTGAACTAGCTCCGGCATATCCCCATTGACCAAGAGGGATCCCCATGACTTCTATCCCCAGTTCCCTCGTGAATGGTGGACACTCTGACCATGACTTACCCCCCTGAAACCACGTGTCATCTCATATTCGAATATCTCAACTCCCGTGTCGCAAGACCATACAAGTGCTACTACATTGTCGACAACCCTCATTGGAGATACATTCGCAAAGTCGCTGAACCCCCTCCGAACGTACCCCTCGATCTTCCCCTCTATACTTACTGCAACCACCTCGGAGCCTATCAACGACACCCGGCAGTCTTTCCTGACAGTCCCGACAACCACCAATTCCACCCAGAAGGGAACCCATGTTACACCGACACCTAAGTCAGGCCAACGTCCGTGGTAGACATTACATTAAGACCAAGATCCTTCAACGTGGCTTCCACAGCAGTAACAACCCGAGATCTTTGGATCCCATTCTGACCATATCACATCAACAGAAGAGGGGAATGCAACGTCCCTAAACAATATCTCAAAGGAGCATTTTGGCAGACTGAACAAGGAGACCCAGGCTACGTCGTCTCTTACACTTACAAAGATGGTACTACAGGACTCATCCCAGTAGAGTTCAACTTCGAACACACCTGCTGGACTGAACTCAAGTGGGACACACTCCACTACAAACTACAAGTTGTCCGACCTGCAGGCTCAAGCCTCCACCTTGACATACTCCAAAGCGAAGTAACCACAAGAGATCAGTGGGGACCCCTTGACGGAGAAGAAGAAGAACCCGTTCGATCCCCCACTCCCAAGACACCCGCACCATCCCTGTCGCTCGCCAGCAACCCTGAGGAAATCCAAATCCTCGAAGCACAAGCCGAAGAAGAAGAAGCCCAGTTAGGAATACTAGCTGAGTCTATCCCCACAGATATGATGACCACTATCACCGAACAACCCACCTGTAACGTCTACCACAGACGTTTGCCTGACTTAGGCGTCGGTGTAACGTGGGTTCCCTTTGGGTCGGAAACGATGGTTGTCGGGGGAGTCGGGGAATATCGCTGGGTGCTGCTGATAGGCTCCGAGGTGATCGTGATAGGTATAAAGGGGTAGGTCGAGGGGAATGTTCGGAGGGACTGAGGGGACTTTACGAATATACCTCCAACTGGGATGGTCGACGATGTAGTAGCACTTATAGGGCCTTGCGGTTTGGGAGTTGAGATACTCGAAGACGAGATGACACGTGGTACCGGGCGGGTAAGAGATGGTTGGCGTATCCACCATTCACAAGGGAACTGGGGATCTAGAGGTCACGGGGATCCCTTCTTGGTCTAAGGGATATACCGGAGCTAGTTCACTTAAGAGTTGACAAGACTCTTAGCACAGTAGACGAGTTAAGAAGTGGTATTCGAAGAAGACCAAGATGGGGATCCTGGTCTGCAGAACTATGAGCTTAAATACACGTAAGGGAGCCAGTTCTAGCTCCGCTCAAACTTGTATGTAGCCAATAGTGTAAGTAGCGTAAATCCTAGGACAGGGATCCTAGGAATCAGTCATCCACGACGTAATACTGATATCGTACAACAATAGGACTCGGAAGCAAACGCATAAGACACATCACGTACAACAATAAGAGACATCAGTCAGTCGGAACACGAGGCAACAAGATCTGAAGTCCATGACACATTACTACTGACATACCGAGTCATCACGAATATGTCAGAGTCCATGACCGGGCTGGGCAGTCCAAGAACGAAACGTAACATCACCCCCTTTTCAGGTTCAAGCCCCAGCTTGACCATGCATGATGGCCAAGGGATTGGTGCCAACCTCGCTCAGAGCTCGGATCCGAGCTATCTCCTCAGCATCCTGATTCGCCTTAGGTCTGCGATGGAGCGAGGCCCTCAGGTTCTCGATGCGATCGACTGCATGGGCTCGCTGAAGTCGGGCGACACACCTGTTGCGCTCTATCTCGACCCTCTCCAACTTCATCTGCTTGGCGGCTAGTCGGTGTTGCTGGGCACGCCAGCCCAGTGTCATGCAGCGATAGCGGTGGACTTCTGCCATGAGGGTCGCATCCTTCATGTGAAGAAGCGCCTGGTCGACCGAATCGACTAATCCTGCATCGGAGAGCAGGAACGTGAGGTCGTCGTCGGTGTAAGTGGGGGCAGAGGACTGTTCGTTGTAGTAGGGGACAGCATGGACAGGCTTCCCATACTGCTGGTTGCACCCGTTGCGGAAGGCCAACACGAAGGGGTCGGCGGTGAGGATGAGTTGAGTAAAACAGGCGGGCCAAAGACGTTCCTGAGCGTCTCGTATCTGAAAAGGGATGTAATGGACTCCCCTGTTGTATTGGTACCCCCTGGGTGGAGGTGTCTCTGGCTGATCTTCGGCCTCCTGCATATGTTCCTCCGTTTGATCTGCGCGAAGTGCGGATGGATGTGCCGCCGGTAGTGTGATAGCCTCCCCGGTGGGTCCGCATAGCGGGGGGGTTTCCGAGTGTGTCGTGGTGAGATGGGTGGCATAACGTAGATATTGATGTGCCTCGAGACGTTCGGCTGGGTCGTACAGATCCCCGCCCTCGTCGGGCCCTGGCGGGGTTGCTGGCTGACTGGGTACGTAACCCTGTTCATCGCCCGCTGGAGTGGGCGCTCTGGTCGGGACGTAGTTGCTTCCGAGGCGGCTGGGCTGGTTGGTCTCGGAATAAAGAGTGGGGGACGGTGAAGGAACTCGGGATGACATGGTGGAAGGAGGACAATCTCCTCGTTGGTGAAGGGCGAGGGTAGACGACAGGGGTGACGGTGGCGTGGACTGTACTCAGTAAGGTGCAGATAATTTGGTGTTGACAACATAGCGGAAGTTGACTGGAGAGGATGGACGCATGAGTAGTGGTAGTAGTAGAGGAAGGGGATGGGGACGTCTCTTGGGAGTTCCCTGCGCTTATATGTGTTTCGCGAGCGGGGTTAGAATTTTTGAATTCCCGAATCGCGTCATCTGCGAATACGTCATCCTGATCGATCCATTGGTTGTCCAAGTCTGGGTATCCCTTCCATTTGACCAAATATTGCAGTTTGCAACTTCTGCCGAACTGCCGAGAGTCTAGAATCTTCTTGACTTCGTATTCTTCTTCGCCACCTACTAGATCCAGTGGTGGGTGCTGGTAGTTTGGTCCATGCGTGAGTGTTTCACAATAGGGCGTAAGGAGGTCCACATGGAACACTGGGTGGATCTGCCACTGCGTGGGAAGTTCGAGACGATAGTTGACTGCAGACATCACCTGGACAACCTTAAAGGGGCCATGGCGTCTTGCTGCTAACTTCGCTGTTGGTTGGTGTGTGCGTAAGTGGTGTCCTTCTAGCCACACTTGGTCTCCTATTTGGAATTTGGGCGTATCTTTAGCCTTGATCCACCCCTGCTGCACCTTGATCATCAGTGATTGCACACGCTGGCGGAGTTCCTTGAACTGTTTGACCCTGAGCACTACTTGTGGGATCGGTGATGGTCTATTGGTCCAATCGGTGCGCGGGTTATATCCCATAAGGAGCTGGAACGGGGATTCTTTAGTGGTTTCGCTCGGCCAATTGTTATGTGTGAACTCAGCCATGGGGAGATAGTGGATCCAGTCGTCCTGTCGTTCGTTGACCCAGAATCGCAGATATTGTTCTAACCACTGGTTGGTACACTCCGATTGTCCGTCTGTGCGTGGGTGGTACACCATGGAGATGTTTTGTTTGATCCCGAGGATTTTGCATAGTTCGCGTGTGAATTTTGATGCGAATTGTGGGTCTCTGTCACTGATTATCTTGCCAGGTAATCCGAACCGAGGGAAAATGTGTTTTACGTACAGGGCGGCAGTTCCTTCCGCCGATACCTCTTCTTGACAGGGGATGAATAGGGACATCTTTGTACAGTCGTGATCCGTTATCGTGAGGATTGTGTCACAGTCCTGTGCCACAGGGAGTTTAGTGATGAAATTGAGGGCGATGGTTTCAAATGGCATAGCTTCCGGTTTAGGGAATATTGGGCGTAGTGGTGCTTTGATGGCCCTGGTATTGACCTTGATCCTTTGGCATTCGGCACAACCCTTGACGTAATCCATGACTTCTTGGCGTAGTCCCGGCCACCAGTAATACCGTTCCACTAGTTTGATTGTGCGGTTGATTCCGGGGTGTCCATATACAGGGGGGTCGTGATGCGTTCTGATGACCTCGCGTTTTTCGTGGAGGCCTCCCGTGACTGCGCGTCTTCCATCTTTGTACCATGTGCCTTCGATCAGTTTGAGACCATGTGGGTCTACCCAGGGGCGTATCTTGTCATTGTCTTGTGCGTATATCGGGTTGATCTTCTCCATTTCTCGCACTGATATGGTGGCATTGATTCGGAGTGGATCTTCCGTGGTGTCCAGTGAGGTGGCCCTGACGAAGACTTCGTCTGGTAGTACCGTGACTTGTTCGTTATCTCCTTCTCCTTGATCGTAGTTTGGGCGTCTAGATAGGGCATCGGCTCTTCCGTTTGCTGTTCCTTTGATATGGTGAATCTTGATGTCATATTCAGAGAGTTCTAGTACTTCCCAGGCTACTCAGCGGCTTATCTTTTGTGGGGAGCGCCAATATTGCAAGTTCATGTGATCCAAGAACACTTTGATCTTGTGTGGGGATCCCGCTAGGTAGTGACGCCAGTTCCGAAGTGCTTTGACGATTGCCAGGAGTTCTAGGTCATAGATGTCATAATTCCGTTCCGCTGCGCTGAGAGTGTTTGAATAGTAGGCAATGGGATGTCTCTTGCTGTCTTCTTTGTGTTGGAGTAGTACTGCTCCTACTGCAAATCCTGACGCGTCTACTTCCAGTTCGAATTGGTCTTCCAGGTTGGCGTGCGCGAGTACCGGTTCTTCTGTGACTAGGTTCTTGATTTTGTCGAAGGCTTCTTGTTCTGCAATTGTCCATGTCCATTCGATGTCCTTCCTCATGAGTTTTGTTGAGGGGTCATGCGTAGGTGGCAAAATTTCTGATGAAAGCGCGGTAGAAATTGCAGAAGCCTAGGAATGATCGCACCTGTTTGATGTTTTTTGGAGTGGGCCAGTCTTTGATTCCAGAAATTTTGACAGGGTCCATGCGAGTCACCCCCTTTTCAATGATTACCCCCAGGTAATCGATGCTGGGAGCGTGGAAGATGCATTTCTCCGGTTTGAGGAAGAGGTCGTTCTGTTCCAGTAAGTCCAATATGTCATGTACCGCGTTGATGTGTGCTTGCTTGTTAGACCGTGTAGTGATGCCGATGTCGTCCATGTATACCCTGATGATTGTCCCTTTCGTTTCGTGGTACACGATGAGGTCCTTGCAGATCTCGTTCATCATTGTCTGGAAAGTTGCCGGGGAGTTTGTCAGTCCAAAGAACATTACTGTGGGCTCAAAGAGCCCGTAACGCGTTTTGAATGCAGCTTTCTCCTGATCCCCTTCCTTGATGCGTATGTTGTTGTATCCCCAGTGGATGTTGAGTTTGGTGAATATGAATGCTCCACTGAGGTCGGCTATGAGTTCGGGTATGAGTGGGAGGGGGTATTGGTTGCATATGGTCCATTTGTTGATATTCCAGTAGTCCTGTACTGGGCGTAGCTTTCCGTCCTTCTTTTTAATGAAGAAGAAGGATGATGTGTACGGGGATTTAGAGGGTCTGATGTATCCCTTTGCCAGTTGTTCGTCTATCCATTCCTTTAGTGCCTTATCCTCCACCTGGCTCATTGGGTAGACCTTGCAGTCAATGGTGTCTGGAGCGTCTGGTTTGAACTCGATTGCGTGATCCCAGGGTTTGGAGAGGGGAAAGCGATGGGACTCTTCTTCGCTGAAAATTTTGACGTGTCGCTGATATTCTTCCGGAACGGCCTTCTTCTCCGTGTATTGTTGCACTTCGATTGCCAATTCGGTGGATGTGGTGGCTCGTAATCGCGTCGCTTCTGGGTCGCACTCTTGGCGTAGTTGTTCCTCTATATGATGCTTGTTGGGTACTCCTAGTAATTTTTGTACCACTAGTCGGGCGATGACGGGATCTATGCGAGGTTTGGTAGGATTGATGGTGCGGAGTACAACTGGGTACTCAGCTTCGTTAAGGGTGGCGGAGGCCCATTGAATGTCTGGTTGGAACGTAGCCAGCCAAGGGTATCCGAGGATGATATCTTCCCCTCCTACATCAGTGACAAGGAATCTCATGTCCTTCTTGACTCCTTTTGTTTCAACTTCTAGATCCACGCAGTGGGTTATCTTGCCCCCTTTGTTGTGCGTGCCGTCGATGTTCCAGATCTTTCGGTGACGGTCTAACTCTTTGAGGCCTAGCCTCATTCTTTTTGCGAAATCCGGATGGATGAAATTGTTAGTGGCTCTGGAGTCCACTAATGCTCGTTTGTCGGCCATGGCGTAACTTGCACGCAATGAAACTGGAACATGCATAGATTGATAGCGCGTTATGAACACAGAATTACACCGTAGTGCCCTCACCCAGGCCGTTGGGTTCAGGCACTTTGAAAATCCTCTCGCCCCATTAGGTCCCGAACTACCAAATCCCTTGCCTCTTCGTCGAGGTTTCGAACTCCGTTTATCCAGCTGGTCGCCCGTTCTTGCAGCGTCTCAGTGGTGGCGCGGGCACCGCGGCTACTGCCGCCGTCGTCTTCGAATTGGATCAGAGGTTCGTCATGCACGCTTTGCACCTCTTCGATGAAAGCCCCACGTCCTTGGCGTGGTTGCCAGTTCGTGTTGCTGCGCTGGCGACGGGGTTGGAGACAGTTGCAGGAGAAGTGACCTGGTTTTCCGCAGTTAAAGCAGTTGATATTCTTCATGTCAACAACTCCTCTTCCTTGCTGACGATTTCCTTGTGCCGTGTACGGTGGTTTGGTGTAGTCTATTTCTTCCGATCCTGCGAGACGGGCGCGGACTCTTCCTGGGGTAGTGTCCATTGCGTCCGGGTGGTTCCGGAATGCTTGCCATCCTTGGCGAGGCTGCTGAGGGCGATTTGGAGCGTTGAAAGTTCTAAGAGATGTGTTGCCCGGCTTACCAGGTCCCGGGGGTTTACGTCCCCCCAAACGCGTTTGTAGATGCATCCATTTGCGCTGTTGCTCTAAGACGGCCACCTTCCATTGAGCGTAGGTGTTAGGGCTGTGGAAGTTGTAGGCGTTCTTGTAGAGTTCTACTGGAATCCCGCTGGTGAATTTGTCGAGGACTAGTGAGTTGTCGAAGCGGTATCCTGCTTCTCGTACCACCTTTTTGAATTTGGCGATGTAGGAGTCGATGTCCTGCCCTTCCATTCTGAACCCCTTCTGGAGATCTTGTTGAGCGCGTTCTCTTTCAAGGGTGTCAGCGAAGGTGTTGTGGAAGCCTAGTTCGATGGCCTCCCAGATCCACTTGTCGTATGGCCCATGCTTGGCTTTGTACGCTTTGACCCATTTGGTGGTGGATAGGACCCATTCATTGACGTGGTCCCCTTGGATATAGGTGAGAAAGATCAGTGCTTTGCGGTAGGGGAGGGTGAACGCAGGGTTGTCGTAGTTGGTTTTGACAAATAATTCCCATTGAGTGAGGAATTGCTGGACTTTGGTGCGGTCTCCGGTGAATACCAGGGGTTCCTTGCCCATGAACTTCTCGGGTTTGGTTCCGGCTGATACATTCAGTCCAGTGAAGAGAGGCCCTCCGGGGTCTCCTCCTCCATCGTCTCCTCCTCCTCCTCTGCCGTGTCCCCCTGGTGGGGGTCCTTCTCCGCGACTGATGCGCGCAGGTTCCTGAAAGGTCGTGGGTTGTTCGGTGACAGTAGTCGTCATATCTGTAGGGATAGACTCAGCTATTAATCCCAATTGTAGTTCTTCTTCTTCTGCTTGGGCTTTGAGGATGCGAATGTCCTCGGGGTTGCTTGCAAGTGATGGGGAAGGTGCTGGGGTCTTGGGTGTAGGTGATCGGATGGGTTCTTCTTCTTGTCCGTCAAGTGGGCCCCACTGATCTCTTGTGGTTACTTCGCTTTGTAGGATGTCGAGGTGGAGGCTTGAACCTGCAGGTCGAATGATTTGTAGTTTGTAGTGGAGCGCGTCCCACTTGATTTCAGTCCAACAGGTGTGCTCGAAATTGAATTCTACAGGGATGAGTCCTGTAGTACCGTCTTTGTAAGTGTAAGAGACGACATAGCCTGGGTCTCCTTGTTCAGTCTGCCAAAATGCTCCTTTGAGGTATTGCTTGGGGACGTTGCGTTCCCCTCTTCTGTCGATGTGATACAGGCGGAAAGGGATCCAAAGATCTCGGGTTGTTACTGCTGTGGAAGCCACGTTGAAGGATCTTGGTCTTAATGTAATGTCTACCACGGACGTTTGCCTGACTTAGGTGTCGGTGTAACATGGGTTCCCTTCGGGTTGGAAACGATGGTTGTCGGGGGAGTCGGGGAATATCGCTGGGTGCTGCTGATAGGCTCCGAGGTGATTGCGATAGGTATAAAGGGGTAGGTCGAGGGGAATGTTCAGAGGGACTGAGGGGACTTTATGAATATACCTCCAACTGGGATGGTCGACGATGTAGTAGCACTTATAGGGCCTTGCGGTTCGGGAGTTGAGATACTCGAAGACGAGATGACACGTGGTACCAGGTGGGTAAGAGACGGTCGGCGTATCCACCATTCACAAGGGAACTGGGGATCTAGAGGTCACGGGGATCCCTTCTTGGTCTAAGGGATATACCGGAGCTAGTTCACTTAAGAGTTGACAAGACTCTTAGCACAGTAGACGAGTTAAGAAGTGGTATTCGAAGAAGACCAAGATGGGGATCCTGGTCTGCAGAACTATGAGCTTAAATACACGTAAGGGAGCCAGTTCTAGCTCCGCTCAAACTTGTATGTAGCCAATAGTGTAAGTAGCGTAAATCCTAGGACAGGGATCCTAGGAATCAGTCATCCACGACGTAATACTGATATCGTACAACAATAGGACTCGGAAGCAAACGCATAAGACACATCACGTACAACAATAAGAGACATCAGTCAGCCGGAACATGAGGCAACAAGATCCAAAGTCCATGACACATTACTACTGACATACCGAGTCATCACGAATACGTCAGAGTCCACAACTGGGCCGGGCAGTCCGAGAACGAAACGTAACACCACCACTTTCCAGGAACCTGCGCGTATTAGCCGTGGAGAAGGCCCGCCCGGAGGAGAAGGAGGAGGCGGAGGGGATGGCGGAGGAGGAGGAGACCCAGGAAGGCCCCTCTTCACAGGGCCAAACGTCTCAAGCGGAACCAAACCCGAAAGGTTTATGGGTTGGGAACCCCTGGTATTCACCGGAGATCGCACCAAAGTTCAACAGTTCCTCACTCAGTGGGAACTTTTCATCAAAACCAACTACGACAACCCTGCATTCACCCTTCCTTATCGAAAAGCACTAATCTTCCTGACATACATCCAGGGAGAACATGTCAACGAGTGGGTCTTGTCCACTACCAAATGGATCAAGGCATACAAAGCCAAACATGGGCCATACAACAAATGGATCTGGAAGCAATCGAACTCGGATTCTGTAACACCTTCACCGACACCCTCGAAAGAGAACGTGCCCAACAAGACCTTCAGAAAGGATTCCGGATGGAAGGGCAAGACATCGACTTGTACATTGCCAAATTTGAAAAGGCAGTGTGCGAGGCAGGGTATCGATTTGACGACTCCCTCGTACTCGACAAATTTACCAGCGGACTTCCGGTGGAATTATACAAGAATGCGTACAACTTCCACAGCCCAAACACCTATGCCCAGTGGAAAGTGGCAGTACTCGAACAGCAGCGCAAGTGGATGCACTTACAGACGCGTTTGGGGGGACGTAAACCCCCAGGACCCGGTAAGCAGGGTAATACCTCTCTAAGGACATTCAATGCTCCAAGTCGCCCGCAGCAACCTCGACAAGGATGGCAAGCATTCCAAAACCATCCAGATGCAATGGATACCACTCTGGGAAGAGTCCACGCCCATCTCGCGGGATCAGAAGAGATAGACTACGCCAAACCGCCATACACCCCTCAAGGAGGACGCCCCCAAGGAAAAGGGATTGTAGATATGAAGAACATCAACTGCTACAACTGCGGAAAACTCGGTCACATGTCTTGCAACTGCCTCCAACCACACCGCCAACGCACCAATCAGAACTGGCAACCTCGCCAGGGGCGCGGGGCGTTCATCAAAGAAGTTTAGAGCGTCCATGAAGAACCCCTCATCCAACTCGAAGATGACAGCAGCAGTAGCCATGGCGCCCGTGCCACCACTGAGACGCCTCAAGAACAGGCGACCAGCTGGATAAATGGAGTTCGAAACCTCAACGAAGAAGCCAGGGACTTGGTGGTACGGGATCTAATGGGGCGAGAGGATTTTCAAAGTGCCTGAACCCAACGGCCTGGGTGAGGGCATTATGGTGTAATTCTGTGTTCATAACGTGCTATCAATCTATGCATGTTCCAGTTTCATTGTGCGCAAGTTACACCATGGCCGACAAACGAGCATTAGTGGATTCTGGAGCCACTAACAACTTTATCCATCTGGACTTTGCAAGAAGAATGAGGCTAGGCCTCAAAGAGTTAGACCGTCATTGAAAGATCTGGAATATCGGTGGCATGCACAACAAAGGGGGCAAGATAACCCACTGCGTGAATCTGGAAGTCAAAACCAAAGGAGTCAAGAAGGATATGAGATTCCTCGTCACCGATGTAGGAGGGGAAGATATCATCCTAGGCTACCCCTGGCTGGCCACGTTTCAGCCTGACATTCAATGGGCCTCTGCTACCCTTAACAAAGCTGAGTATCCAGTTGTACTTTGCACTATCAACCCCACCAAGCCACACATAGATCCTGTCATCGCCCGGCTAGTAATTCAAAAACTGCTGGGGGTACCCAACAAACAACGTATTGAAGAAGAACTGCGGCAAGAATGCGACTTAGAAACGACACAACTACGAGCTACCACGTCCACCAAGTTAGCAATCGAAGCACAGCAGTACACCAAAAAGAAGGCTGTTCCAGAAGAATATAAACGACATGTCAAGATCTTTAGCAAAGAAGAATCTCATCACTTCCCTCTCTCCAAACCGTGGGACCATGCCATCGAGTTCAAACCAGACAGCCTGGACACCATCGACTGCAAAGTATACCCAATGAGTCAAGCAGAAGATAAAGCACTAAAGGAATGGATCGACGAGCAACTGACCAAAGGGTACATTATGTCACGGACGCGTTTATTTTCGCCTTTTGTGGATCACGTGACCTGCCATCACGTTTTCTAGTTAGTCACGTGAAATACCGTGCACTCTGCATCACGTGACCCTGGGAAAGTATCCCCATATATGGGACATCCCTTTATGGCCACATTCTATATATGGACAGACTCTGCTGATTGGTAGATAAGGATAGTACACTCTAGATTACGCTTAGTAGGCATGTATTACGTGCTGTATTAGGTTTTACTCAGCGACACATCATACGTAGTCAGCCTTGATGACAGTGCATCAGTCAGCACTAAAGATAAGGCTATTAATAGACACGACGCGTCAGCTCTTTAGTCATAGTCGATTACTTTACACTTAGTAACAGTGTTCAAGCTCCGACTTAATCACAGCCACAGTAGATACTTAAGCTTGCCTGTAGCGTCCTGAGTGGAACCAACTTGTCCTCTTGGTTCTCCACTCAGGTGCGCATCCTTCTGTACTTCCTTACCTCTGCCTATCTAACTTGTCCTCTTGGTTCTCCACTCAGCCTACCGTCGTGTGACACCATGTCTTTGACCTTGTATAAAGGTCTTACGCTGACATACGCTCCACGCTGTCTGTAGGTTTTAGCACGTGATTTATCTCCGCGCCAACGTTGAGTCTTCGCCCTTGACAGTTCACTTCAACTTCACTTGACTTGGCGTAGCTGATAGTCATACCGCTACACATTAGACCCTCCAAATCCCTGTACGCATCATCTTTCTTCTTCATCAAAAAGAAAGACGGAAAACTATGCCCCATACAGGACTACCGGAACATCAACAAATGGACCATACGCAACCAATACCCACTCCCGCTCATACCCGAACTCATCGCCGACCTCAGTGGAGCCTTCATATTCACAAAACTCGACATCCGCTGGGGGTACAACAATGTGCGCATCAAAGAGGGAGACCAAGAGAAGACTCTTCAAACCCATGGTAATGTTCTTTGGACTAACAAACTCCCCGGCCACCTTCCAAACTATGATGAACAAGATCTGTAAAGACCTCATCGCCCACCACGAGAAAAAGGGAACAGTCATAAGAGTTTACATGGACGACATCGGCATCGCAACCCGATCCAACGAACAGGCACACATCGACGCGGTACATGACATACTAGACCTACTGGAACAAAATGACCTCTTCCTCAAACCGGAGAAGTGCATCTTCCATGCTCCCAGCATCGAGTACCTGGGGGTAATCATTGAAAAGGGGGTGACTTGCATGGACCCTGTCAAAATTTCTGGCATCAAAGAATGGCCCACTCCAAAAAACGTCAAACAGGTACGATCCTTCTTAGGCTTCTGCAACTTCTACCATGCTTTCATTCGAAATTTTGCCACCTACGCAAGACCACTCAACAAACTAACACACAAAGACACTGAATGGACATGGACAACAGCGGAACAAGAAGCGTTTGACAAGATCAAGAATCTCGTCACAGAAGAACCAGTACTTGCACACGCCAAACTAGAGGATCAATTCGAACTGGAAGTAGACGCATCAGGTTTTGCAGTAGGAGCAGTACTACTCCAACGCAAAGAAGATGGCAAGAGACACCCCATCGCATACTACTCAAACACTCTCAGTGCAGTGGAATGAAACTATGACATCTACGACCTGGAACTACTGGCAATCGTCAAGGCGCTTCGAAACTGGTGCCACTACCTGGCAGGATCACCCCACAAGATCAAAGTCTTTTCGGACCACATGAACTTGCAGTACTGGCGCTCTCCACAAAAGATAAGCTGCCAAGTAGCACGGGAAGTACTCAAACTTTCCGAATATGATATTGAAATTCACCATATCAAAGGAACGGCAAATGGAAGAGCCGATGCCTTATCTAGACGCCCAGATTACGACCAAGGAGAAGGGGACAACAAACACGTGACAGTACTACCAGACGAAGTCTTTGTCCGAGCCACGTTATTGGATACCACTGATGATCCACTCCGACTCAATGCCACCATATCCGTACAAGAGATGGAAAAGGTCAACCCAATATACGCACAAGATGCCGACAAGATACACCCATGGATAGACCCACACGGCCTCAAACTGATCGAAGGCACATGGTACAAAGATGGAAGACGCACAGTCACCAGAGGTCTCCATGAGAAACGTGAAATCATCAAAACGCATCACGACCCTCCTGTATACAGACATCCCGGAATTAACCGCACTATCAAACTCGTAGAACGATACTACTGGTGGCCCGGACTGCGAGGGGAAGTTATGGACTACGTCAAAGGTTGTGCCAACTGTCAAAGAATCAAAGTCAATACCAGGGCCATCAAAGCACCACTATGCCCAATATTCCCCAAACCGGAAGCTATGCCATTTGAAACCATCACCCTTGACTTCATCACTAAACTCCCCATGGCACAAGATTGTGACACGATCCTCACGATAACTGATCACAACTGCACGAAGATGTCCCTGTTCATCCCCTGCCAAGAAGAGATATCAGCGGAGGGAACCGCCGCCCTGTATGTAAAACATGTCATTCCCTCGATTCGGATTACCGGGCAAGATAATCAGTGACAGAGATCCACGATTCGCATCAAAGTTCACATGAGAACTATGCAAGATCCTAGGCATCGAACAGAACATCTCCACGGCCTATCACCCCCGTACAGATGGACAATCCAAATGGACCAACCAATGGTTGGAGCAATACCTGCGTTTCTGGGTCAATGAGCGACAAGACGACTGGATCCATTACTGTTACGCTCCGTAGGGCGCACCTTCGGGAGATCTCACTCGACCGGTCTTCAGGGGTTCCTAACGGCCTTGTTGACCTGCTCTTGTTCTGTCGCTTGAGCTAGCGCTTGCTGTCGTTCGTACTGATTGATGATAAGTCCGAAACGGATGATCTGTAGGACTCGGATAGCAACAAAGAGGTAAAAGAAATGAATGACTTCGCTCGTATACACTGAGCTGGCACGCTCGATCAATCGGTCACTGGGTCGGAAGGGAAAGGGGGTAACACCACTACAGCAGAGGGACAAACTCTGAGGTCTGTGTAGGGTATGGACGCCGCTGTGATCCTGGACTAACTCCGAGGGCACGTAGGGCAAAGAGAAGAGGAGTGGATTGAGAGCAAAGGGGACTGGGGAACTACTCGGACTAGGTTGTACGGAAGATACAAGAAGTCAAAGCTACCGTCTAAGGTCGCTTCTACGTGCTACTTATACTCGTGAGGGGAGCTATTAGAACTCAGCTGAAACCCTAATACAATGTTCCTAGGAATGCTGCGGAAACTGCGGAACTGCGGAAAACACATGTCCAACGCCACTGATGGTGGCTGAAACATACAGTCCATGGGCACATCACGCCACAGGGACAAGGCACGGGAGAATCAAGACAAATACAGTAACGGATCACAAACCAGGCACAATCGATAACACACGTTCTAATCCAGGCACAGGCTCATCTGGACTCTTCTGGTGCAGTCTAGGCCAGGTCACGTGCCAGGGTCACGTGACGGGCAATGACGTCGTCCGGCGCTAATCTTCCGGACCTTGAGGTGGATCTTGTGGGAACATATACTGGGTGGCCAGTATAGCTGCGCGCAGGTGTAGAGCACGACTTTGGTGGAATTTCCAGAGGCGTTCCCTAGCCTCGGCTTCTTCGGCTGCTTGCGCCTCTGCGTCCAAGGGGTCTTTTGCGGGACTCCAGGCAATGAACTGCACTGGGGACGAGTCTTCTGGGTTACGAGGTGGCGTAGTGGCGCGTTCCGGAGGGCCAAACGTAACAATTACCTTCCAATGGCTGAGTTCACACATAACAATTGGCCGAGCAAAACCACTAAAGAATCCCCGTTCCAGCTCCTCATGGGATACAACCCTCGTGCCGATTGGACCGATAGGCCATCGCCAATTCCACAGGTAGCGCTCAGAGTCAAACAATTCAAGGAACTCCGACAGTGCGCACAGTCCCTGATGATCAAAGCACAGCAGGGGTGGATCAAGGCCAAAGATATGCCCAAATTCCAAATCGGAGATCAGGTGTGGCTAGAAGGACGCCACTTGCGGACTCACCAACCAACCGCAAAACTCGCAGCACAAAGACATGGCCCCTTTAAGGTTGCTCAGGTGATGTCCACAGTCAATTATCGATTAGACTTCCCACGCAGTGGCAGATCCACCCAGTGTTCCATGTGGATCTCCTTATGCCCTACCACGAAACACCCATGCACGGACCCAATTATCAATGCCCACCACCGCATCTAGTTGGTGGCAAAGAAGAGTATGAAGTCGAGAAGATTCTAGACTCTCAGCGTTTTGGCAGGAGTAGCAAGTTACAGTATTTGGTCAAATGGAAGGGATACCCAGACTCAGACAATCAGTGGGTCAATAAGGATGACGTGTTCACAGAAGACGCCATTCGGAAATTCAAAAATTCCAGCCCCGCAAGCGAAACACATATAAGCGCAGGACATTCCCAAGAGACATCCCCATCTCCCTCTACTACTAGCCCTCACACTCATGCACCCTTCCTCCCCAGTCAACTTCCACTATGTCATCGATACCAGTTTGGCAGCTCCTTACCGAGCACAGTCCACGCCATCGTCACCCCTGTTGACTACCCTCTCCCTTCACCAACAAGGAAGTCATCCTCCTTCCACCGCGTCATCCCGAGTTCCTTCGCCGTCCCCCACTCTTTATTCCGAGACCAACCAGCCCAGTCGTCTCGGAAGCAACTACGTCCCAACCCGAGCACCCACTCCAGCGGTGTAACGTCTACCACGGACGTCCGCCTGACTTAGGTGCTGTTGTTATGTGGGTTCCCGCGAGGGTAATATCTGTGGTTGTCGTGCGAGCTGGAGAACACAGCTGGGTGAGGCCAATACGTGCCTGAGGAATCCCGATACGTATATAATGTCTCTTCGACGGGTACGTTGGGAGGTGGACTGGGGACCTTGCGAATATACCTCCAACGAGGGTTATCGACGATGTAGTAACAATGGGTCGGACGAGCCGTGCGCGAGTTGAGGTATTCGAAGACGAGGTGACACGTGGTATTGGGTGGATAAGTCACGGTCAGTATGTCTACCATTCACGAGGAAAGATGGAGACGAGGTCACGGGGATCCCCCTTGGTCACGAAGGGATATGCCGGAGCTAACTCACTTAGGGACTTTGCGAGTCCCTAGCACAGAAGACGAGTAACGGGTGGTAATTGAAGAAGACCAAGATGGGGATCCTGGTCCGTACTACTGTAGACTTAAATACAAGTAAGGGAGCCAGTTCTAGCTCCGCTCGAACTCATACTGAGCCAATAGCATAAGTAGCGTAAACTAATAATAGAATGCACAGTCGTCGTCGTAATCCGAATCGCGTACAACAATGGAGAACATCAGTCAGCATGGTAAGCCACGTCACGTACAACAATAAGAGTCATCAGTCAGCTAGGGCACGAGGCAACAAGATCCGAAGTCCATGACATATTACTCCTGACATACCGAGTCATCACGAATACGTCAGAGTCCACAACTGGGCCAGGCAATCCACAGGCGAAACGTAACATCACCCCCTTTTCAGCGTCAAGCCCCAGCTTGACCTCGCATGATGGCAAGTGGGTTAGTGCTGACTTTGCGAAGAGCCCTGATTCGAGCTATTTCCTCCACGTCCTGCTCCGCCTTGGGTCCGCGGTGAAGCGAGGCTCGTACGTTCTTGATGCGGTCCACCGCATGCACCCGCTGAAGTCGGGCAATGCACCTGTTGCGTTCTATCTCTATCCGCTCCAACTTCATCTGCTCGGCGGCTAGTCGATGCTGTTGGGCACACCATCCTAACGTCATACAGCGATAGCGGTGAACTTCCGCCATGAGAGTCGCGTCCTTCATGTGGAGGAGCGCCTGGTCGACCGAGTCGACTAGTCCTGCGTCGGAGAGCAGGAACGTGAGGTCGTCGTCGGTGTAAGCAGGGGCAGAGGACTGTTCGTCATAGTAGGGGACTGCGTGCACTGGTTTTCCGTACTGTTGGTTGCACCCGTTGCGGAATGCCAACACGAAGGGGTCGGCGGTGAGGATGAGTTGAGTAAAACGGGCTGGCCAAAGGCGCTCTTGAGCGTCTCGTATCTGAAAAGGGATATAATGGACTCCCCTGTTGTATTGATACCCTCTGGGAGGGGGTGTCTCCGGCCGACCTTCGGCCTCCTGCACACATTCCTCCGTTTGATCTGGGTGAACCGGGGATGGATATGCCGCCGGTAGTGTGATAGCCTCCCCGGTGGGTCCGCATAGCGGGGGGGGTTTCCGAGTGTGTAGTGGTGAGATGGGTGGCGTAACGTAGATATTGATGCGCCTCGAGGCGCTCGGCTGGGTCGTACGGATCCCCGCCCTCGTCGGGCCCTGGCAGGGACACTGGTCGACTGGGTATATACCCTTGTTCGTCGCCCGCTGGAGTGGGCGCTCTGGTCGGGATGTAGTTGCTTCCGAGGCGGCTGGGCTGATTGCTCTCGGAATAAACAGTGGGGGTCGGCGAAGGAACTGGGGATGGCCCAGGGGAAGGAGGACGACCTCCTCGTTGGTGAAGGGCGAGGGTAGACGACAGGGGTGACGATGGCGTGGACTGTACTCGGTAAGGTGCGGATAGCTCGGTGTTGACGACATAGCGAAAGTTGACTGGGGAGGATGAGCGCATGAGTACTGGTGGGGAGAGTAGAGGGAGATGGGGACGTCTCTTGGAGTTTCCCTGCGCTTATATGCACCTCGCGAGCGGGGTTGGAAACTTTGAACTCCCTTATCGCGTCGTCAGCAAACACGTCATCCTTATCGACCCATTGGTTGTCCGAGTCCGGGTACCCTTTCCATTTGATCAGGTACTGGAGCTTTCGACTTCTGCCGAACTGCCGAGAGTCCAGAATCTTCTCGACCTCGTATTCTTCGTCGCCGCCTTCTAGATCCGGTGGTGGGCGCTGGTAATTGGGTCCGTGCATGGGTGTTTCGCGATAAGGCGTCAGGAGATCCACATGGAACACTGGGTGAATCTGCCACTGCGTGGGAAGCTCTAGGCGATAGTTGACTGTGGACATCACCTGAGCGACCTTAAAGGGGCTGTGGCGTCGTGCCACTAGTTTTGCCGTTGGTTGATGCGTACGTAGGTGGCGTCCTTCTAACCATACTTGATCTCCGATTTGGAACTTGGGCGTATCTTTTGCCTTGATCTACCCCTGCTGCGCTTTGATCATCAATGCCTGGGCGCGATTTCGAAGTTCTTTGAACTGTTTGACCCTGAGCGCCACCTGCAGGATTGGAGATGGCCTATTGGTCCAATCGGCGCGTGGGTTGTATCCCATGAGGAGCTGGAACGGAGATTCCTTAGTGGTTTCACTGGGCCAGTTGTTATGTGTGAACTCAGCCATAGGGAGATAATGAATCCAGTTGTCTTGTTGTTCATTAACCCAGAATCTCAGGTACTGCTCCAGCCATTGATTCGTTCGTTCTGACTGTCCGTCAGTTCGTGGATGGTATGCCGTAGAGATATTCTGTTCGATTCCCAAGATTTTGCATAATTCGCGTGTGAACTTCGAGGCGAATCTAGGGTCTCAATCGCTGATTATCTTGCCTGGTAGTCCAAATCGAGGGAACACGTGTTTGATGTATAGAGAAGCCGTGCCTTTGGCCGATATTTCTTCCTGACACGGGATAAACAGGGACATCTTCGTACAGTCGTGGTCCGTTATCGTGAGGATCGTGTCGCAACCCTGTGCTTCAGGGAGTTTAGTGATAAAATCAAGCACGATGGTTTCAAATGGCATAGCTTCGGGTTTTGGGAATATTGGGCGCAGTGGTGCTTTGATTGCCCTGGTATTGACTTTAATCCTTTGACAGTCGGCGCATCCTTTGACGTAGTCCATGACCTCGTTCCTAAGACCTGGCCACCAATAGTATCGCTCCACGAGCTTGATGGTTCAACTGATTCCCGGGTGTCCGTATACTGGAGGGTCGTGATGGTTTTTGATAAGTTCCCGCTTCTCAAGGAGTCCCCCCATGACTACTCGGCGCCCGTCTTTGTACCATGTGCCTTCGACCTTCTTTAGTCCGTGTGGGTCTATCCAGGGGCGGAGCTTGTTGTCGTCTTGGGCGTACACCGGGTTCACTTTTTCCATTTCTTGTACGGAGATAGTGGCGTTGATTCGAAGAGGGTCTTCCGTCGTATCTATTGCTGCGGCCCTGACGAAGATCTCATCGGGCAGCACTGTGACTTGGTCGTTGTCTCCTTCTCCTTGGTCATAGTCTGGGCGTCTAGATAGGGCATCGGCTCGTCCATTCGCCGTTCCCTTGATGTGGTGAATCTCGATGTCGTATTCAGAGAGTTCTAGAACTTCCCTGGCCACTCAGCGGCTTATCTTTTGTGGAGAGCGCCAGTACTGTAGGTTCATGTGATCCGAAAAGACTTTGATCTTGTGTGGGGATCCTGCCAGGTAATGGCACCAGTTTCGAAGCGCCTTGACAATTGCCAATAGTTCGAGATCATAGATGTCGTAGTTTCGTTCTGCTGCACTGAGGGTGTTCGAGTAGTAGGCGATGGGGTGTCTTTTTCCGTCTTCCTTTCGCTGGAGCAATACTGCTCCTACTGCAAATCCTGAGGCATCTACTTCGAGCTTGAATTGATCTTCCAATTTGGCGTGTGCGAGTACCGGTTCTTCCGTGACGAGTTTCTTGATCTTGTCGAATGCTTCTTGTTCCGTTCCATTCGATGTCCTTGCGCGTGAGTTTGTTGAGGGGTCGTGCGTGTGTGGCAAAGTTTCGAATGAAAGTGCGATAGAAGTTGCAGAAGCCGAGAAATGATCGCACCTGTTTGACGTTTTTTGGAGTGGGCCAGTCTTTGATTCCAGAAATTTTGATGGGGTCCATGCGCGTCACCCCCTTTTCAATGATTACCCCCAGGTAATCGATGCTTGGTGCGTGAAAGATGCATTTCTCCGGTTCAAGGAACAGGTCGTTTTCTTCTAGCAAATCCAAAATGTCGTGTACCGCGTCGATGTGCGCTTGTTCCGTAGATCGCGTGGCTATGCCTATGTCGTCCATGTACACCCTGATGGTCGTACCCTTGGTTTCGTGGTACGCGATAAGGTCTTTGCAGATCTCGTTCATCATGGTTTGAAACGTTGCTGGTGAATTGGTTAGCCCGAAGAACATTACCGTTGGTTTGAAGAGTCCATACTTTGTCTTGAACGCTGCCTTTTCCTGGTCACCCTCCTTGATCCTTATGTTGTTATATCCCCAGTGGATATCCAGTTTGGTGAATATGAACGCCCCACTTAGGTCAGCTATGAGTTCCGGGATAAGTGGGAGGGGGTATTGGTTGCGTATCGTCCAGTTGTTAATATTTCGGTAGTCCTGTACGGGGCGTAGCTTTCCGTCTTTCTTTTTAATGAAGAAGAATGACGATGCATACGGGGATTTGGAGGGTCTGATATACCCTTTGGCCAGTTGTTCGTCGATCCATTCCTTAAGTGCTTTGTCTTCCGCTTGGCTCATTGGGTAGACTTTGCAGTCGATTGTGTCCGGTGCATTTGGTTTGAAGTCGACAGCGTGGTCCCATGGTTTTGAGAGTGGGAATCGATTGGATTCCTCTTCGCTGAAGATCTTGACATGCCGTCGATATTCTTCCGGGACCGCTTTCTTCTCCGTGTATTGCTTGGCTTCTATGGCCATTTCCATCGACATCATTGCACGCAAGCGGGTGTCTTCAATGTCACATTCCTTTCGTAGTTGTTCTTTGATCTTCTGTTTATTGGGAAGTAACAGTTTCTCGAGTACGAGTCGGGCGATGACTGGATCGATCCGTGGTTTTGTGGGGTTTATGGTTCGAAGGACTACAGGATACTCAGCTTCATTTAGGGTGGCCGTGGCCCATTGGATGTCGGGTTGGAATGTGGCCAGCCAGGGGTATCCCAATATTAGGTCTTCCCCTCCTACGTCGGTTACAAGGAATCTCATTTCCTTCCTGACTCCTTTTGTTTGCACTTCTAGATCCACGCAATGGGTGATTTTGCCCCCTTTGTTGTGTGTGCCGTCAATGTTCCAGATCTTTCAATGACGGTCTAGTTCCTTGAGGCCTAACCTCATTCTTCTTACGAAGTCCGGATGTATGAAGTTGTTAGTGGCTCCAGAGTCCACTAGTGCTCATTTGTCGGCCATGGCATAACTTGCGCGCAATGAAACTGGAACATGCATAGATTGATAGCGCGTTATGAACACAGAGTTACACCATAATGCCCTCACCCAGGCCGTTGGGTTTAGGCGCTTTGAAAATCCTCCCGCCCCAATAGGTCCCGAACTACCAAGTCCCTGGCTTCATCGTCAAGGTTTCGGACTCCGTTTATCCAGCTGGTCGCCCGTTCTTGCGGCGTATCAGTGGTGGCGCAGGCGCCGCGGCTACTGCCGCCGTCGTCCTCGAATTGGATCAAGGGTTCGTCTTGGACGCTTTGGACTTCTTCAATGAATGCCCCTCTTCCTTGACGCGGTTGCCAGTTAGTGTTGATACGAGGTTTGTGAGGTTGGCGACAGTCACGCTGGAAGTGACCCATCTTGCCGCAGTTAAAGCATTTGACGTTGCTTGCATCAATGATTCCCTTGTTCGGGCGTCCCCCTTGTGGGGTGTACGGCGGTCGGGTGTAGTCGATTTCTTCAGACCCCGCAAGTCTGGCGCGGACTCTTCCTGGAGTCGTGTCCATGGCGTCCGGATGGTTTCGGAATGCCTGCCATCCTTGACGTGGCTGCTGAGGGCGATTTGGGGCGTTGAAAGTTCTGAGGGAAGTATTGCCCGGCTTACCGGGTCCCGGGGGTTTACGTCCCCCCAAATGCGTTTGCAAATGCATCCACTTGCGCTGTTGCTCAAGCGCGGCTGTCTTCCATTGAGCGTATGTGTTTGGGCTGTGGAAGTTGTACGCATTCTTGTAAAGCTCTACTGGGAGTCCACTGGTGAATTTGTCAAGGACTAGGGAGTCGTTGAAGCGGTATCCTGCTTCTCGGACCGCTTTCTCAAATTTGGCGACGTAGGAGTCGATGTCCTGTCCCTCCATTCGGAATCCTTTTTGAAGTTCTTGCTGTGCCCTTTCTTTTTCAAGGGTGTCGGTGAAGGTGTTGCGGAAACCAAGTTCGATGGCTTCCCAAATCCATTTGTTGTAGGGTCCGTGCTTGGCCTTGTAGGCCTTGACCCATTTGGTGGTGGATAGAACCCACTCGTTGACGTGGTCTCCCTGGATGTAAGTGAGGAAGATCAGTGCTTTGCGGTAGGGGAGGGTAAATGCCAGGTTGTCGTAATTCGTTTCTACAAACAACTCCCATTGGGTGAGGAATTGCTGGACTCTGGTGCGGTCGCCGGTGAACACCAGAGGTTCCTTGCCCATGAACTTCTCGGGTTTGGTTCCGCTTGACACATTTGGTCCGGTGAAGAGGGGTTCTCCCGGGTCTCCTCCTCCTCCTCCATGTTCTTCAGGCGGGGGTCCTCCGCCGCGACTAATGCGCGCGGGTTCCTGGAATGTGGTTGGTTGTTCGGTGATTGTGGTGGTCATATCTGTAGGGATGGACTCAGCTAATAATCCCAACTGTGCTTCTTCCTCCTCTGCTTGTGCTTCGAGAATGCGGATTTCTTCGGGGTTGCTTCCCAGTGATGGGGAGGGTGCGGGTGTCTTGGGAGTAGGGGAGCGGACTGGTTCTTCTTCTTGTCCGTCTATAGGTCCCCACTGATCTCTGGTAGTTGTTTCGCTTTGGCGAATGTTGAGATGGAGGCTTGATCCTGTGGGTCTAACGACTTGTAATTTGCTGTGGAGTTCGTCCCACCTGATTTCTGCCCAACAGGTGTGGTCGAAGTTGAATTCTACCGGGATGAGTCTGGTTTTGCCGTCCTTGTAAGTGTAAAGGACTACGTAGCCTGGGTCTCCTTGTTCTGTCTGCCAAAATGCTCCTTTGAGGTATTGCTTAGGGACATTGCGTTCCCCTCTTCTGTCGATGTGATACGGTCTGAACGGGATCCAAAGATCGCGGGTTGTTACTGCGGAAGCCACGTTGAAGGATCTTGGTCTTAATGTAATGTCTACCACGGACGTCCGCCTGACTTAGGCGCTGTTGTTACGTGGGTTCCCGCGAGGGTAATATCTGTGGTTGTCGTGCGAGCTGGAGAACACAGCTGGGTGAGGCCAATACGTGCCTGAGGAATCCCGATACGTATATAATGTCTCTTCGACGGGTACGTTGGGAGGTGGACTGGGGACCTTGCGAATATACCTCCAACGAGGGTTATCGACGATGTAGTAACAATGGGTCGGACGAGCCATGCGCGAGTTGAGGTATTCGAAGACGAGGTGACACGTGGTATTGGGTGGATAAGTCACGGTCGGTATGTCTACCATTCACGAGGAAAGATGGAGACGAGGTCACGGGGATCCCCCTTGGTCACGAAGGGATATGCCAGAGCTAACTCACTTAGGGACTTTGCGAGTCCCTAGCACAGAAGACGAGTAACGGGTGGTAATTGAAGAAGACCAAGATGGGGATCCTGGTCCGTACTACTGTAGACTTAAATACAAGTAAGGGAGCCAGTTCTAGCTCCGCTCGAACTCGTACTGAGCCAATAGCATAAGTAGCGTAAACTAATAATAGAATGCGCAGTCGTCGTCGTAATCCGAATCGCATACAACAATGGAGAACATCAGTCAGCATGGTAAGCCACGTCACGTACAACAATAAGAGTCATCAGTCAGCTAGGGCACGAGGCAACAAGATCCGAAGTCCATGACATATTACTCCTGACATACCGAGTCATCACGAATACGTCAGAGTCCACAACCGGGCCGGGCAATCCACAGGCGAAACGTAACAAGCAGGTGATGAACAGGGTTATGTGCCCAGTCGACCAGCGACCCTGCCAGGGCCCAACGAGGGCGGGGACCCGTACAACCCAGCCGAATGCCTTGAAGCGCATTCGTATCTACGTTACGCCACCCATCTCACCAGCACACACTCGGAAACCCCCCCGCTATGCAGACCCACCAGGGAAGCTCTCACATTACCGACGCCACCTCAATCTGTGCTTCACGGCGATCAAGAAGAGGAACATGTGTCGGAGGCCAAAGATCGGCCGGAGACTCCCCCACCCAGGGGGTACCAGTTCAACCGGGGAGTACATTACATTCCCTTCCAGATTTGAGACACTCAAGAACGTCTTTGGCCAGCCCGGTATACTCAGCTCATCCTCACCGCCGACCCATTTGTGCTGGCCTTCTGTGCCAGGTGCAACCAGCAATACGGAAAACTGGTGCACGTCACCCCGTACTACGATGAGCAGTCCCCTACCCCCACTTACTCTGACGACGACCTCACGTTCCTGCTCTCCGACTCGGGACTAGTGGACTCTGTCGATCAGGCGCGCCTTCACATGAAGGATGCGACCCTCGTGGCCAAGATACATCGATATCGGTGTATGACCCTCAGCTGGCACGCTCAGCAGCATCGGGTGGCGGTGGAGCAGATGAAGCTGGAGCGAATCGAAGTCAAGAGGAACAGGTGCGTTGCCCGACTCCAGAGGGCCCATGCGGTGGACTGTATTGAGAACGAGAGGGCCTCACTTCATTGTGGGCCCAGGGCCAATGAAGACGCAGACACTGTGGGCATTATGAGATGTTAAGCCATCTTTTATGCTAATTTAATGGAAAAAATATTTCAAAAAAGCTTTGAAAATAAGTGCACAATACATTGTAATCTCATTCACAATGTAGTCTACAATAAATCAAGGGTGACAATGCCCAACACATGCTAATTACATTTATAATATATCCAGCCATGTAACTTGCATGTGTTTATCCAAGTCATTTACAATAAACACAATGCATACATTAAAAATTTATTGTGAAATTTATTCTCAATATTATTCACATGTTGTTGAGTGTTACATTGGAAATACATTTGACGCGACACCCGATGTCGTGATGTCATGACTCAATGACTCTTGAAGTCTAGACTCGTGAGTCTGCTAGTGTTCTTACAGACACGACTGCTCTCTCCTATAGTTTTTGCAGAATACAGTAAAATCATATTGTACTTACAGGTTAGCTACAGGAGTGCAGCCGCTGCCTTTGTCCTTGAAGCCCACCCCCTCCATCACTGCTGTCATTGCATCGCTGTCACTGCACCCTCCGGTCGTCGTCAACACTGTTGCTGTCCTCATTGATGTCGCTGCTGCCGTTGCCTAGCCATCGACATTGTCGCTTGTGGCTTGTGTTAGTACACAGTCCCGCCGCAGCTGCGCCGTCATTATGAACACGTGGGAATGAAGGTGGCAGTAGAGGGCTGGAAGGACTTAGAGTAGTGAGAGGTAGAAAGGAGAAACAAAACGTACGGTGTGGATACAAGGGCTAATGGTCATGCTGTGGTCGTCATCTTCATCACCTTGCAGGGCATAGGTTTGGTGGCATCGCTGCGGTCGTTGTCGTTGTCTGTTTTGGCGGGATGGACACTCAAAAGATCTCGGAATGTTGTAGTTCTAAAATGAGGATGGTGCAAGAAACGAGGGGCATCCGGCGATGGCGAAAGAGACAGATATACAATGAGGTAAGGAGCGGCAGTTTTGCAGACAAGATGAGGGAAGGAAGAAAGGCGAAATAAGGTGAAACGAAGCGAGTGGAAAAGAGTGGGCGAGTTGGTGGCGATGTCTGAGACAGGTGACAACTCAGCAGGGACCGAAATGAATGGAAATCGAGGCCAAGGGCCAAGCTGCCGTTACACCGTTGTATGTGCTCGAGAGCGCGTGCGTGAGTAGTTGTGGACAGAGTGTGGACAAGGAGGGGTTGGCGTTTAAAGGACAACAGCCCAAGTCGAGACGTGAGAACTGAGCAGAAGTAAACAAGCGAATTCGGTTCGGAAGAGAGAGAGAACGTCGACAGGAGGAGGGTGGAAGTGGCAAACACATGAGGGAAATAGTTTGAGGGATGCATGAAGTCGGGAGAGTCGGGAATGTGTGATGGAAGCTGGGGAATCGAAAAGGCGGTTCGAGGGGTTTCAGGATTGCATAAGACATTCACGCGGGAGAAGAGCCAAACGCGAGAACTGAGCCCAGAGGTCCTCTGTGAAGGTTGAGCGACAATCGCGAAGGAAAGACCTAAAGACAGCGCAAAAGAATTAGTAGTATGGGATTGAGGAGTAGGGACGAGAGTCAATCTTGAAGAAGCCAAGGAAAAGAGTGCGGATAAGGTGACAAGTTGGGTGCCTTTGTTTAGACCTGACCTCAACGAGAAACCAAAATCACACGAGAGGGAGAGAGGGAGCTTTTGGAAAGCTACAAACACGTTTGTGAGAGTGATAGTACAGGTGAAAATACTGTATTAATACTGAACAGACCGTACCTTCCCGAACATGCGCATGCGACCCAATTGACAACACCAGCACTAGTGCGAGGACACGAATGTGAGCCGACACGGGCACTCGATTTTCTCGCGCACGTTTCGACGCTCTCGCCTCATCTACTACGCCCCCGCCTCCGTTCCAGACCTGAAACAGTGAGTCGACGTTGATAAATACTGGAATATCACACACTCACTGGCCGTAGATGCTATTCCAAATCGTCCTTTACCTTCTGCGAGTGGGTTGGAGGTCTTTTGAAGAGAAGGTAGTCTACCCTGCGGAAACCTTGGTGCGTTGCCTTTTTTTACAATGTGGATCGTCGCTGACTCTTCCTAGATGCGACGCCTAGGCATCCGCGTGGAGATTGAACTCCACGCTCAGGTAGTCATTTCCCACCGCGGGAGGCAACTCTCCGACAATCGCCTCGGACCATGGCGTCTTGTATTTCCTCGAGACGAACTCGCGCCAGTGCTTGGAAGGGAGGTAGAATAAAGTGATAGAACCTGTTATTTCTTTTTAAAAAAGACACATCTCCATTCTTGACAGATTACTCGCTGAGTGAACAACATCAAGACTCGTCCAAGTCAGATGTCACGTGATAACAGTTCAGGCTGCCCGGGTCACGAGGGTCAAGTCAGGTCAGTCAATAAATCACAGGAATAGATAAGATAAAATCATTCAATCTGGACGATGTCGACGGGAGAACGGACCGGAGCGTGTGAAGTTACAATATTCCATGGTCCCTTGACTATATAGTCAGCTGGTGCGGGTCAGAAAATGACTGGGTCAGACCCGGGTCATGACAACATTGTAAACACCCAGTGGTGACAACACGACACAGCCCGCAGAAACTCCATGAGAGGAAAATGCTCAGCTGAGACAACGAAATATAATGATGCGCAGAGAGCATCACATTGACAAGACCCCGTGTCGATTAGATATTTGCTCTTGTTCTTTTTCCACTTGATCGCTAGGTAACAGAATGTAGATCGTGCCATTGATGTCCAGAGGTAACCAGTTGCGACAAAACAGCGCGATTCTGAGCCTGACAGCTTATCTGGGAATGTTCCGCAGAGTAACTTCAGGGAAGCAAAGTGGACCAACCCGCGGCGTACTTGGTCATCGACATGATCATAAGTTGTGCCTCACCTGAGAAACCTGGAATATACAATAAGATACGGCTCACAATGGCCTTCCCATATGGGCAATACAATCCAACAAAGTGACATCCTCGAGGATTTTGTACTTGTCGAAGACTCTGCGGTTCTTCATGAGTTGGTCAAAGCCCAGATATATGAAGGGTGTGGGAGTTTTGAGTTCGCCATCATTCATGCGGTGGGAGAAATCACAACTACGAGGCGGAGAAAATTGAGAGATTTTCCCGGTAGTGGAGAGGAAAAATGTGAACAATGACACATCTGAGAATACCCTAAGTGCCCAACGAAGTTCAACAAAATGGCTCTGCGTCCCTTCAGACTCGAAGGGCGTCGTCAACGGATGGGCTTTGTCGAACACAATGAAGACATCTGGAAGTAGTGGCTCTTCCATTGTATCATCTTTGATTCGACTTCGAAGGGTTTCGAATGCGTCTATCAGGTCCTTGTCGTGCTTGTCGCTGAGCTTCTTTTTGACCAGCTTGCTCTTGTCGCCTGGCTCATTCTTGCGTGACTTGCTCTTCTTGCCCGGCTTGCTCTTGTCGCGTATGGTGTCGCTCGAGATGCCCTCCTTCAAGACAACGCCGATGAGTTAGAAAGGATTACGAGGAGAACACAGACGGCGTACCTCTCCAGAGGCCTTGCTAACAACGTCATGGTAAAATTCAACTCTTTTGGGCCCGGAGGAGTCCATAGATTGCCCCTCTGACATGATTTGCCTGAACCTTTTGATTCAATACATTCTCTTAGTACCGCCTTCGCTGGGGGTATAATGTGCGTCTATCTTCGTGGTGGTCTCCGGGTGACGTAAAAGAGTGCTTTGAGGAAACAGCACGCTCGCATGTAGGATGACTCGCTTCTGTTTTTATCTTGATACTCCCGATTGCTCGTGAGGAACTCGCGAACTTCTTCGTCGGCGGGGGGGTAGCCTAACAAGTGAGTTTGACAGGCTATGGAGATGAAAGGGACATGACACACCTTTGCCATCCTTCGGGCGCAGGTTGATTGGGATCAGAAAATGTTCCTTAGAAAACCCATCCAACAGACGCGATTTGCCCATTCCAGATGACTGGACAATTGAGCAGTAGCGAGCATACCTCTTCCCCATCGCCATCTGTACATTAACATGCTTCTCAAGGGCACGTAGCGGGCCCTTCCCGACGAAATCTGCGGTCCAAGAACACTCAACAGCTGAGAGTAAAAGTGAAATTAAGGTGTGTCACTACACTTAAATGGTCGAGACTCACCTTGCCCTGCGATTTCCTAGAAGCTATTCTCTCATCGACCTCGGTCCGGGACGAAGATGAAGCAACCCAAAATGTGTCTTAAATATTGTTTGTAATCTGATTTATCCTGTACCAAAGAACACATACCATGTTGCAACAAGGCCTCCCAGTCATCATCGTTCGCTCCTGGACCTGCTGCCTTGCCAACCAACTCAAGGAAGTGTGATTGCTGACATTTAACGATCATTTTGAACTGTTCCAGAGGAGCAAAGACTTTGCCGCCGCATCCTTGTTTGTCTATGTATGCTTGAATGAACATATAGATGAGCATTAGTTTTCCGTCGATATCCTGCTCATCTACCGTTCCCACTGCGACCAGACAGAGAGAGAGCTGACCTCCCGGAAGAGGGCCTTGCTGGGGAGTTGGCAGATCATGATGTTCGTACTTGGGGTGCTTTTGTTGGGGGCCCGGGGTTGGCGGTTGGCGATGGAGGAGTATGGTGGTGTGAACGTTTTGACGGCATGGTAGCGTGGTCAACTCAGAGGTGATCTCAGAGGTCATATTTCTGATTCTCACCATTGTTCCATTAACAGTCCAGCGGTGGATACGTATGCTATTTCATGATCCACAGTCCGACTGTCACAACTCTGTCACACCTTGAGCAATCATTTATTTCCCATGTCAGACAACCCTCCGAATTTTCAAAGCAAGGGACAAATTCAACGACTAGTGCAGGGTCTAGAACTAGTCATTCCAACTCCCAACAGTCATCGGTGATCGTATACACACTCCAATTCATTTGTTACAGTACTCACAAACCTACAATTGACCTAGTTATGACTTCGCTCCCTTCTCCCTTCTAGTTTCCATTGTGCTGATTGTTGCTCACATAACCCAGCTTGGTTCCCCATTGCCACGAATGGAAAGGACCCGGTCATGGTTGAGGGGACATTCCGCATTTTTGGAAACGCTTTCCCATTGTCCACCAATGCAGAGCATCCAATACTGATAGGTTTTAGTAAGTGCGTCAAAATGAACATATAAATGGCCAGTCTTCGATTGGGGGATCACGGGTGGTGACTGAATGCTCGAATCAGACCGAGAGGAGTACCAAATAATGTAGCCGCTCCCAGAACTGGAGCTGAATGGTCGCCGATACATTTGATAGCCAGCGTGTGCACCCCAGATGATGTAGCACTTGCGATGCCGGAGTTAGAACCCGGAGGCTCAATTACAGTCTGGGGCTGAGTACCACTGGAACCGAGACAATACAATAAGAACGCGCGGGAAGAATGAACAGCTGTGAGGTGCACGCACCTTCGTGCCTGTGTATGCATTTCTGTGAACTTCGCCATTCCGAGGAGTGCAGGAATGATAACTTGCTTTGCCTGAGGTGAAATAGAGTCGAGATGAGCGCTTAAAACCTGGTCGAGGCCATAACCACCGAAGTTCATTGCCATCAAGTTGGCCACTGGCTGTGGGCGACGGCGAGTAGGGATGGGGATGACGTGTGTGGTTGTATATCTAGTGAGGAGAGTTTGAGCAGAAGGATTCTTCGCGAAGATTGCATAATCAATCGCAAAGAAAGGAAGCCCAGAGAAGGATAAAAGTTAGTAGTTTGGAGTCGCGAAAATGAGAAGAGAGTCGGTCTTGAAGTAGAAGAGGAAAAGGAGCAGCGCGAGAACGACAGTCGAATATCCTAATCTTTGGACCTGACCTCGAGAAGTCGTTTGATCACATGGGAAAGGGGTGGACGAAAGTAAGAACGGGGGAAATCAACTGATACATTTCAACGCACGATTCTGGAGCCTTATATACACGCGAGCCATACCCAAGGCAAACGCGAATCGAAACGGCTAAGTCAAAAGTTGTGAGAATAAGGTGTAAGGTGGGGGGAAAGGTAAACGAAGAGTCCGTGGTGGAGAGGTGTCAACAGGTGAAAACACGAGGCGAACGCGAGGAGAAGGTACGAGTCATCGTGAAAGTAGGGGAGTCCGTGAACAAGGGAGCATGGCCGAACAACAGCGCCGGAGGTATCAACGACACGCACTACGAGTACAAAGAAATGTCAGAAATAGGTAAGTAAAATCGAGAAATATTGGGGGCGCGCCTGTGCCCGAGACAAAGTGCGCGATCCTAAGACGATCCGGCCAGGAAACGAGGCTTGAGGGGCTACAATTTGAAGTCGATCGGCCGAGGGTGAAGATACAATTGACAAGACGAAGTCGAGACAGGGAATGAAAAAGGGGAGAATGGTGAAGGCATGGCAGTCTTGAGGCCATTCGGCGTCGCAGTTGGAGGTCTTCAGGGCGACGTTAGCCTCGACACCGGTAGGGTGCAGGCAATCGAGGGGCGTCCGGCGATGGCAGAAGGGACAGGAGTACGAGACGAGTAATGACAGATTCGAGGAAGAGATGGAGAGAGGAAGAGAGAGAGGCGAAGTGAGGCTGAGAGATCGAGTTAATAAGACGTGACAAGTGACAAGTGCGGAGTGGCTGAGATATACGGAAACTGGCCGGTTTCGGGCCTGGCTGCCCTTACAGTCGTACTACGTACTAGGGACATCTGCAAACCAAGAGCTAAAGTGGGCTTCGTTACTCCCACAAGCCGGAAACTGTGAGCGTAGGACGTCAGGAAACTGTGCACTATTGTAAAATGTCCTCCAAGGATCCACAGTCAGTCTAATAATGCTCTCCACCTCTCAGGGTGCTTCTTCGACAGCCTGGAAAATGTTTGGATAGATTCCGGAGCACCAGAAGTCGTATGATGTGAAGCGTGGCCATCCACCTGTATCAGTGGACAAGGCACCATCGGATGGTGATGTATACATCTTCCGGGTGACTCCCGACTCTTTGCCACCGAGAGCGAAGACGATGCGGATGATTGGGATAGAAAAATAGAAATCAGGTCCGGTAACCAGGCCACAATCAAAGGGATCCATTTTCCGGAAGATCTTGGCCTGAGCTTCGTCACTGCTGGTGTCGTTCTTCTTCACCTGGACCAGGATGAAACCGATTTTCTTGACGTCGAGGTCGGTGCCGCCGTACAAATACGGGTAGACAGCGTCGACACCTGGCTGACAATTAGCACCCAAAGCGGCCGCGCCGCGTGACATAAACGCGAGAAGATAAGGCCGGGCCAAGAGCTTTTGTTCTTGTGGCTTGATGAAGTGATTGAAGTGCATCATTGCGCTATCGAAAACCTCCCCAAGCGTTGGTTGTGTAGTCTCTGAGTGGCAGAGTGATGGGACTGGCCTTCGAGACAACTTTGTAAACTGATTCGCAAAAGAGGGACGAGAGTAGATCAGTGACCGAAAAACAAGAAGATATCGCTCCTTGGGGAAGGGATTTCCCGAGGACTGCTATATCACGAGCGTGTGTGAAGAAAGCGGCGACCAACAATTCTGCACGATCGCCGGGATTGATGCAAAACCCGCTAAGAACCTCAATGAGAGCATCAGGTAGGCTGAAGCCGTAGCCGCCTCTCATGATACAGGAAGCTGCCTCCGAAAGGAGAGGCTCGGATGCGGCAGCACCGCGTATAGTTCCGATATCCTCCCCGATCGCCTCACATACGCGCATGTGATTGGATATTTGGTTATGTACCTTTTCCGCTTCCTGATAGTTGAGGGGAGCTGTGACATACAGCGTGCTGTTGATATCCAGCGCCAACCAGTTGTGATAAGACAGCACACTTCTGGGCCTCTGAGAGGGCCTCATCCGGCGTTGGTAATCTGCAAAGCAACTTCTGGATCGCAAAGTGGAATAGTCCATCGCGTACTTGATCGTCGCCGAAATCGTAACATGTACCCCACCTGACAAAATATGAGAAAATCCGAGGAGGCGTAGCACGACACCGCTTACAAAGGCCGTCCCATGTGGGCTATACAATCCAACGAAGTGACGTCCAGAAGGGTTTTGTACGTGTCCAAAATTTTGCGACTGATCATGAGCTGGTCAAAGCCCAAGTAAATGAAAGGATGAGGTATTTTGAGTCTGCCGTCGTTCATGTGATTCGAGTTGTCATAACCGCAGGGTGGGGTAAATTGCGAGACCTTCCCGGTGGTAGAAAGGAAAAACGTAAATAACGGTGCCGTAGAAAACGTCTGAAGTGCCCGTCGGAGCTCAACAAAATTAGACCGATCATTTTCATCGAAGGGTGTCGTCAACAGATGGGCCTCGTCGAACTGCGACAAAAATGTCCGGGAATCCTTCGTCCGTCTTCACAGAGTCCCCGTCATTGATGCGTTTTCGGAGTTGCTCAAGCGCAGCTTTCAAATCTGCGTTGCTTGGATCGGCACCGGCCAAACCCTTCAGAAGCTGGCATTTTAGAAAGAAGTGGAGGGACTCCAGAACGGTACTGGCGTACCTTAGTTGCCTTAGTAATAACGTCCTTGTAAAATCGAGACCGCTTGGGCCCGGAGGAACTCATACTCTGATCTTCTGACATGAACGCCCGGAAACGTTGTATCCGCTCAGCTCTGCTTCGAACGGGGAAGTCGGCAACGACCTCAGCGGTGGTGAGAAACAATGCGTGGAAGAAATGATTTGCTCGGGAGAGGGACAACACGTGCATGTTTTTGTTTTTCTTGTCGACGTGGGTGAGGAAATCACGAACGACATCATCGGCAGGGGGGAAACCTAACAGACCAGGTTTGAGAACCACGAAAGTGAAATGGAAGTGACACACCTCGGGCATCTTCTGGGCGCAAATTGATTGGGATCATGAAATGTTTCTTTGATAACTCGTCCAACAAGCGAGACTTGCCCATTCCGGACGAACTGAACAATAGAACAGTAGCGGGCGTACGTTTCTACCAACTTCATTTGGTCACGAACGTGCGTTTCAAGGGCCACCAGTGGAAGATGTCCGATAAATTCTGCGCTCCAAGAGAGCTCAACAGCTAAGGGTACCATTAACGAGCACGACTACCACGCTAAATGGATCGGACTCACCCTTCTCCTGCGACTCTGGGTTAGTTCTACTCAGTACAGCTTGGGACGCGTGCCATCAGACAAGTTCTGGGAATAGCCAGGTTTGGGGCCTTACGTTGAGACACAGACACGGAGGGTGAGACGACCCAAAATGCATCTGAGAGCTAATTATGACGACTTGTTTGTGGTGCAGAAAAAGTACTCACCGTGAGTCGCTATAGCCCATGATTCTTCCAGACTTGCATCGTCAGCTCTTGCCCTTTCGAACACCGCAAGAAATTCATGTTCTTGGTGTCGAAGGTTCTCGAGGAACCTAGCTTTAGGAACCCACTTGCCCTCTGATCCCTTGAGCACAGATTTTCTCAATCCCGCCCGAACGACGAAATAGATTTCTTCTTTCCAGTCGGGTGCGGATACAGATATGTCTTGGAGAGCAGAACGCAAAGACTTGATGGTCTTCTCGGAAACTGTGAGTGAACGGGAGGGGGACTGAACCTCATCCTGGCGGGAAGGATGCTCTTGTCTAGCCTGCTTTGATGGCGGTGGGTTTGGCGGAGTTATCTGATCGGAAGAACGCTTCATCGTTACGACTTAATGAATAGGAAGGGAGGGTGGCGCCAATTGCTTCGGTTAACCTACAGTACAACCTACAGTACTTATAACTTATTCTAAGAGCCATTGTTCTCTTATCACAAGCCCCACTGTCTTGGGAACAATCCGAACTCATCCGCGGGAGTGGTCCTTCTAATCTGGATGTGCACTCCGACCAAGAAATTTCCAAGGAAATTTCCAAGAAATTTTGTTATCTTATGAGATGTCAAACCTCATAATGGTGCCACAGGGCTAGACATGCGCGACAGTTAGCAGTACAATAAGACACAGAATACGCCAGACCGAGGTTGAATATGCTCTCATTAGTATCTGTATTCGTTGGGATATAGGCTCATACAGCCCGGAACGGACACAGTCCGGCAAACTGAGGCTAGACCTGACGTATTAGATAATCGTAATCTATCAGCCAGCTGCCTCCATAAATCTCTACAGTATTTGACCCTTGTAAATATATGGTCCAGACATCGTATTCATATCCATATATAGCATTGAACAGCAGCCCATTACCCATAACAAAACATAGATGCAGCGCTTCTCTTGGTGCTCCTGCTGAGTTGCAAATGCAGTTGGGGTTGGGCACCCTTAGCATTCGGACTAGACTACATTACGAACGTCATTTACAACTGTGCTCTTGTTACGTTTCGCCCTGAACCCCGTGCAACCAGTGCAGACTCGTGCAGTACGACCGAGCAATACCGCGCCGAATGGGTTGCAGCTGCCAGAAGTGAGGGCATCGACCCCGGAAACATCCTGCATTACGAACATGACCCGGGCTGGCAAGCGCCCTGGGAATAGCCGAAGAAATGTCAAGTGCCCGTCACGTGACCCTGGCACGTGACCTGGTCTAGACTCGCACCAGAAGGATCCAGATGAGCTCGTGCCTGGATCGTGATTGGATCTGCCTCATGGACTGTATGGGTTCCTAGTTTCTGATGGATTGTCTGATTGTGCCTGTGGCTTGATACGCCTAGGAGTTGTATGTTTCAGCCACTGATTGATGGACTTCTGACCCCGTTTCACCTTTGCCTCATTGTTGACCCTGTGACCGTATGCCCCTGACTCGTGTTGTTTTACTTACGATTGGACGATACGTACTAGGTTTCGGACTTCAGGCTGAGCTTGAAAGCTCCCTGGAAGTGTATAAGTAGTACCCCAGTCTCGCTGATACCCCTCAGCTTGACTGTTACGTTTTACTCTCGGACTATCTGGACCGGTTGTGGACTCTAACGTGTTCGTGATGACTCAGCGTGTTGGTAGTAATACGTCATGGACTTCGGATCTTGCTGCCTCATGTCTCGGCTGACTGATAAGTTTCATTGTTGTACGTGATGATGTTTATGCCTTCCCCTCCGACTCCTATTGTTGTACGATATCGGTATTACGTCGTGGATGACTGATCCCTAGGATAGTTGTACTAGGGTTTACGCTACTTACGCTATTGGCTACCTATGGGTTCGAGCGGAGTTAGAATTGACTCCCGCACTTGTATTTAGGCTCATAGTAGTACAGACCAGGATCCCCATCTTGGTCTTCTTCGAATACCACTCTCTACTTGCCTTCCGTGCTAAGGACTCACAGGAGTCCTTAAGTGAACTAGCTCTGGCATATCCCTCTCCGACCAAGAAGGGATCCCCGTGACCTTATCTCCATCTTCACTCGTGAATGGTAGATCAGCCGACCGTGACCTATCCACCCGGAACCACGTGTCATCTCGTCTTCGAATATCTCAACTCGCGTACTGCTCGCCCCACCCACTGTTACTACATCGTTGACAATCTCAAGTGGGAGTACATCCGCAAAGTCTCTACCCCCGCCGAACGTCCCGATAGCAGAGACGTTATACACCTATAGAGATTCCACAGGCACGTACTGGCCTCACCCGGCAGTATTCTCTAGCTCGCACGACAACCACAGGTATTACCTGCGCGGGAACCCACATTACAACAGCGTCTAAGTCAGACGAACGTCTGTGGTAGACGTTACATTAAGACCAAGATCCTTCAACGTGGCTTCTGCAGTAACAACCCGCGATCTTTGGATCCCATTCAGACCGTATCACATCGACAGAAGAGGGGAACGCAACGTCCCCAAACAGTACCTCAAAGGAGCCTTTTGGCAGACAGAACAAGGGGACCCAGGTTACGTAGTCCTCTACACTTACAAAGACGGCAAAACCGGACTTATCCCGGTAGAATTCAACTTCGATCACACTTGCTGGACAGAAATTAGGTGGGACGAACTCCATGGCAAACTACAAGTCGTTAGACCCGCAGGATCAGGCCTCCATCTCGACATTCGCCAAAGCGAAACAACTACCAGAGATCAGTGGGGACCCATTGACGGACAAGAAGAGGAACCAATCCGTTCTCCTACGCCCAAGACCCCCGCACCTTCCCCCTCATTGGGGAGTAACCCCGAAGAAATCCGAATTCTCGAAGCACAAGCAGAAGAAGAAGAAGCGCAGTTGGGATTATTAGCTGAGTCCATACCTACAAACATGACGACTACCATCACTGAACAACCCACCACATTCCAAGAGCCCACACGCATAAGCCGTGGAGGAGATCCGCCGTCCGGAGGACCAGGAGGAGGAGACGGTGGAGGAGACCCCGGAGAACCCCTCTTCACAGGACCAAACGTGTCAAGCGGAACAAAACCCGAGAAGTTCATGGGCAAGGAACCCCTCGTGTTCACAGGGGACCGCACCAAAGTCCAGCAGTTCCTTACTCAATGGGAGCTGTTCGTAGAAACCAACTACGACAATCCGGCGTTTACTCTCCCCTACCGAAAAGCGCTGATATTCCTCACCTACATTCAAGGGGACCACGTCAACGAATGGGTCCTGTCTACCACCAAGTGGGTCAAGGCATACAAGGCCAAGCACGGACCCTACGACAGATGGATTTGGGAGGCCATCGAGCTCGGCTTCCACAATACGTTCGCGGACACGCTCGAAAAAGAAAGGGCACAACAAGAACTTCAGAAAGGCTTCCGAATGGAAGGACAAGATATCGACTCCTACGTCGCCAAATTCGAAAAGGCGGTCAGAGAAGCTGGATACCGCTTTGACAATTCCCTCGTCCTCGACAAGTTCACGGGAGGACTCCCGGTGGAATTGTACAAGAACGCGTACAACTTCCACAGTCCAAACACGTACGCCCAATGGAAGACGGCCGCGCTCGAGCAACAACGCAAATGGATGCACCTACAAACGCGTTTGGGGGGGCGGAAACCCCCGGGACCCGGTAAGCAGGGCAATACTTCCCTCAGAACCTTCAACGCTCCAAATCGCCCTCAGCAGCCACGTCAGGGATGGCAGGCATTCAGAAGCCACCCAGACGCAATGGACACCACTCCGGGAAGGGTTAGAGCCCGCCTCGCAGGCTCCGAAGAAATCGACTATACACGGCCACCATACACCCCGCAAGGAGGACGACCTAACAAGGGAATTATAGATGCCAGCAACGTCAAATGTTTCAACTGCGGCAAAATGGGCCACTTTCAACGCGATTGTCGCCAACCGCGTAAACCAAGACCCAGCACAAATTGGCAACCCTGTCAGGGAAGAGGGGCGTTCATAGAAGAAGTTCAAAGCGTCCAAGAAGAGCCCTTGATCCAATTCGAGGACGACGGCGGCAGCAGCCGCGGCGCCCGTGCCACCACTGATACGCCGCAAGAACGGGTGACCAGCTGGATAAACGGAGTCCGAAACCTTGACGATGAGGCACGGGACTTGGTAGTCCGGGATTTATTGGGGCGAGAGGATTTTCAAAGCGCCTGAACCCGACGGCCTGGGTGAGGGCATTACGGTGTAACTCTGTGTTCATAACGCGCTATCAATCTATGCATGTTCCAGTTTCATTGCGCGCAAGTTACGCCATGGCCGACAAATGAGCACTAGTGGATTCTGGAGCCACTAATAACTTCATACATCCGGACTTCGTAAAAAGGATGAGGCTGGGCCTCAAAGAACTAGACTGACATCGAAAGATTTGGAATATTGACGGCATGCACAACAAGGGAGGCAAGATCACCCACTGTGTAGACCTCGAGGTACAGACTAAAGGAATCAAGAAAGAAATGAGGTTCCTTGTAACCGACGTAGGAGGAGAAGACATAATACTGGGATACCCCTGGCTGGCCACATTTCAGCCGAACATCCAATGGGCCACGGCCACTCTACATGAAGCTGAGTATCCAGTAGTCCTTCGAACCATAAACCCCACCAAACCAAGAATAGACCCAGTTATCGCTCGACTCGTACTCGAGAAACTGCTACTCCCCAACAAACAGAAGATCGAAGAACAACTACGACAGGAATGCGATCTGGAAAACACCCGCCTGCGTGCAACAATGTCGACAGAAATGGCTATCGAAGCCAAGCAATACACGGAAAAGAAAGCGGTCCCAGAAGAATACCAACGGCACGTCAAGATCTTCAGCGAAGAAGAATCCAATCGTTTCCCACTCTCAAAACCCTGGGACCATGCCATCAACTTCAAACCGAATGCCCTGGACACGATCGACTGCAAAATCTACCCAATGAGTCAAGCAGAAGACAAGGCACTCAAGGAATGGATAGACGAGCAACTAGCAAAAGGGTACATTAGACCCTCTAAATCCCTGTATGCATCATCATTCTTTTTCATCAAAAAAAAGGACGGAAAGCTACGCCCTGTACAGGACTACCGGAATATTAACAACTGGACGATATGCAACCAATACCCCCTCCCGCTCATCCCAGAACTCATCGCTGATCTGAGCGGAGCGTTCATATTCACCAAACTGGACATCCGCTGGGGATACAACAACATAAGGATCAAAGAGGGAGACCAGGAAAAGGCAGCGTTCAAAACAAAATATGGACTCTTCGAACCAATGGTAATGTTCTTCGGGCTAACCAATTCACCGGCAACGTTCCAAACCATGATGAATGAAATCTGTAAAGACCTTATCGCGTACCACGAGACCAAAGGTACAATCATAAGGGTATACATGGACGACATAGGCATAGCCACTCGATCTACGGAACAAGCGCACATTGACGCGGTACACGACATCCTGGATCTACTAGAAGAAAACGATCTATTCCTCAAACTGGAGAAATGCATCTTCCACGCACCAAGCATCGATTACCTGGGGGTAATCATTGAAAAGGGGGTGACGCACATGGACCCCATCAAAATTTCCGGCATTAAAGACTGGCCAACCCCCAAAAACGTCAAACAGGTACGATCATTCCTAGGCTTCTGCAACTTTTACCGCGCTTTCATTTGAAACTTTGCGACACACGCCCGACCCCTCAACAAACTCACGCGCAAGGACACGGAATGGATATGGACAACAACAGAACAAGAGGCGTTTGACAAGATCAAGGAACTCGTCATGAAAGAACCAGTCCTCGCACACGCCAAACTAGAAGATCAATTCGAGCTTGAAGTGGATGCATCAGGGTTCGCAGTAGGAGCAGTACTGCTCCAACGCAAGGAAGACGGCAAAAGACATCCCATCGCCTACTACTCGAACACCCTCAGTGCAGCGGAACGGAACTACGACATCTACGACCTCGAATTACTAGCAATCGTCAAGGCACTTCGAAACTGGCGCCACTATTTAGTGGGATCCCCACACAAGATCAAGGTGTTCTCGGACCACATGAACCTCCAGTACTGGCGCTCACCGCAAAAGATAAGCCGCTGAGTAGCACGGGAAGTACTAGAACTTTCGGAGTATGACATCGAGATTCACCATATCAAGGGAACGGCAAACGGACGAGCCGATGCCTTATCGAGGCGCCCGGACTACAACCAAGGAGAGGGCGACAACGACCAAGTCACCGTACTACCCGATGAGATCTTTGTCAGGGCCGCAGCAATAGATACGACGGAAGACCCGCTTCGAATCAACGCCACCATATCAGTGCAAGAAATGGAAAAGACGAATCCGGTATACGCACAAGATGATGATAAACTCCACCCCTGGATAGACCCCCACGGACTAAAGAAAATTGAAGGCACTTGGTACAAGGACGGACGGCGGGTAGTAACAGGAGGACTTATGGAAAAAAGGGAACTCATCAAAAATCATCACGATCCCCCGGTATACGGACACCCAGGAATCAGTCGAACTATCAAGCTCATGGAACGGTACTACTGGTGGCCCGGCCTCCGGAACGAGGTCATGGACTACGTCAAAGGATGTGCCGACTGTCAACGCATCAAGGTCAACACCAGGGCCATCAAAGCGCCATTACGCCCGATATTCCCAAAACCCGAAGCTATGCCATTTGAAACTATCGCACTTGACTTCATCACTAAACTTCCCGAAGCGTTAGGCTGCGATACAATCCTTATGATAATGGATCATGACTGCACAAAGATGTCCCTATTCATTCCCTGTCAAGAAGAAATCTCAGCCGAAGGAACAGCAGCCCTATACGTCAAGCACGTATTTCCTCGATTCGGACTACCCGGCAAAATAATCAGCGACAGAGACCCCAGATTCGCCTCAAAATTCACGCGCGAACTGTGCAAAATCCTGGGGATCGAGCAAAATATCTCTACGGCTTACCACCCACGGACCGACGGACAATCAGAACGCACGAACCAATGGCTAGAACAGTATTTGAGATTTTGGGTCAACGAACAGCAAGACGACTGGATTCACTACCTACCCATGGCTGAGTTTACGCATAATAATTGGCCAAGCGAAACCACTAAAGAATCCCCATTCCAGCTCCTCATGGGGTATAACCCCTGTGCCGATTGGACCGATAGACCTTCACCCATTCCTCAAGTGGCGCTCAGGGTCAAACAGTTCAAGGAACTCTGACAACGCGCCCAGTCCCTGATGATCAAAGCGCAGCAGGGGTGGATCAAAGCAAAAGATACGCCCAAATTCCAAATCGGGGATCAAGTGTGGCTAGAAGGACGCCACTTACGCACGCATCAGCCAACGGCGAAACTAGCGGCGCGATGCCACGGCCCTTTTAGGATTGCTCAGGTGATGTCCGCAGTCAACTACCGCCTAGAACTTCCCACGCAGTGGCAGATTCACCCAGTATTCCATGTGGATCTTCTGACGCCTTATCGCGAAACACCCACGCACGGACCTAATTATCAGCGCCCACCACCGGATCTAGTTAACGGCGAAGAAGAATACGAGGTAGAGAAAATTCTAGACTCTCGGCGATTCGGCAGAGGTCGCAAATTGCAATACCTTGTCAAATGGAAGGGATACCCGGACTCGGACAACCAGTGGGTCAATAAGGATGACGTATTTGCCGACGAGGCAATAAGGGAGTTTAAAAATTCCAACCCCACTCGCGAAACACATATAAACGCGGGAACACTCCAAGAGACATCCCCATCTCCTTCCTTCCCTACTCCCACCACTCATGCGATCCCAGTCTCCAATCAACTTCCGCTATGTCGTCAACGACGAACTATCCGCACCTTACCGAGTACAGTCCACGCCATCGTCACCCCTGTCGTCTACCCTCGCCCTTCACCAACGAGGAAGTCGTCCTCCTTCCCATGGGCCATCCCCAGTTCCTTCGCCGACCCCCACTGTTTATTCCGAGAGCAACCAGCCCAGCCACCTCGGAAGCAACTACGTCCCGACCAGAGCGCCCACCCCAGAGGGCGACGAACAGCAGGGGTACGTACCCAGCCGACCAGTTTCCCCGCCGGGACCCGACGAAGGCGGGGACCCCTACGACCCGGCGGAGCGCCTCGAGGCGCATCAATATTTACGTTACACCACCCATCTCACCACTACACACTCGGAAACCCCCCCGCTATGCGGACCCACCGGGGAAGCTATCACATTACCGACGACACATTCATCCCAGGTTCGCCAAGATCAAGCGGAGGAACATGTGCAGGAGGCCAAGGATCGGCCGGAAACCCCCCCTCCCAGGGGGTACCAGTACAACAGGGGAGTCCATTACATCCCCTTCCAGATACGAGACGCTCAGGAACGTCTTTGGCCAGCCCGTTTTACTCAACTCATCCTCACCGCCGACCCCTTCGTACTGGCATTCCGCAGTGGATGCAACCAACAGTACGGAAAGCCAGTCCAGGCAGTCCCCTACTACGACGAGCAGTCCCCTACCCCCACTTACACCGACGACGAACTCACGTTCCTGCTCTCCGACGCGGGATTAGTCGACTCGGTCGACCAAGCGCTCCTTCATATGAAGGACGCAACTCTCATGGCGGAGGTCCATCGATACCGATGCATGACGCTGGGATGGCGAGCACAACAGCATCGAGTGGCGGCGGAGCAGATGAAGCTCGAGCGCATAGAGATCGAGCGCAACAGGTGCGTGGCCCGACTTCAGCGGGCGCACGCGGTGGATCGCATCGAGAACGTCCGGGCCTCGCTCCATCGTGGACCCAAGGCGGATCAAGATGCGGAGGAGATCGCCCGCATCAGGGCCCTTCGCGAGATGGGCACTAATCCCCTTGCCGTTATGCGTGGTCAAGCTGGGGCTTGACGCTGAAAAGGGGGTGATGTTACGTTTTACTCTTGGACTATCTGGACCGGTTGTGGACTCTAACGTGTTCGTGATGACTCGGCGCGTTGGTAGTAATACGTCATGGACTTCGGATCTTGCTGCCTCATGTCTCGGCTGACTGATAAGTTTCATTGTTGTACGTGATGATGTTTATGCCTTCCCCTCCGACTCCTATTGTTGTACGATATCGGTATTACGTCGTGGATGACTGATCCCTAGGATAGTTGTACTAGGGTTTACGCTACTTACGCTATTGGCTACCTACGGGTTCGAGCGGAGTTAGAATTGACTCTCGCACTTGTATTTAGGCTCATAGTAGTACAGACCAGGATCCCCATCTTGGTCTTCTTCGAATACCACTCTCTACTTGCCTTCCGTGCTAAGGACTCACAGGAGTCCTTAAGTGAACTAGCTCCGGCATATCCCTCTCCGACCAAGAAGGGATCCCCGTGACCTTATCTCCATCTTCACTCGTGAATGGTAGATCAGCCGACCGTGACCTATCCACCCGGAACCACGTGTCATCTCGTCTTCGAATATCTCAACTCACGTACCGCTCGCCCCACCCACTGTTACTACATCGTTGACAATCTCAAGTGGGAGTACATCCGCAAAGTCTCTCAACCCCCGCCGAACGTCCCGATAGCAGAGACGTTATACACCTATAGAGATTCCACAGGCACGTACTGGCCTCACCCGGCAGTATTCTCTAGCTCGCACGACAACCACAGGTATTACCCGCGTGGGAACCCACGTTACAACAGCGTCTAAGTCAGACGAACGTCCGTGGTAGACGTTACATTGACTTCTTGTATTCTACCAGCCTACAAGTAGACCGAAGCAGATACAGGTAAACCCCTGTATAATATCCCCTCTCCGATCCTGTCTCCTTTGCTTGAGCACGTTCTCCTCTTCTTCTTTGCCACCCGCGTTACGCATATTCTTGCCGTTATCGCCTACGGTATTGCCCAAACCCTAGAAGACCTCAGCAATTCCCAAGATCTCGAGAACCCGGCCAGAAGATAGACCAGCCGAAGTCTTGGTTGCCACCGTGATACCGCAAGAACCCCCAAGTTTCCTGTCGAGTGCCGAACTCTGGAAGGTACACCCGCTGGAGCGTAACAGCTCTGATCGAACATGGAACGTCAGAACGGAGTTTGTTTATTTTTTAATGTTTACGGCAAAATCCACAAACGATAGGAATCTCCTGGGGCAGAGTTACTGCTCGTAGAGTCAACATAGACTCATAGCGGACTCCACTACTGATATTTACTGTATGGTATAGTACAGCGTAGTATGCAGATTGAGTGTATCTAAGCAAGCAAACGAACATGTGGGTTCATAGTTGGATGGCTCAGAGTGAGTTGAGGGGGGCTGTAATCAATCCCATCAGCGGTATCTGAATCTTCCTTCGGCAGCAGATGTGCACTCGTGGTGCACTTGTGGGTGACATTGAGAACATTGTATAAGAATGCCGCCCACGGCCCGACATGATAACTCCCGATCCTGTCAGGGCCGAAGAGCGGGATGAGTTTCCAGAGCTTCAGGATTGGTGCCTTGAACTGACGTTCAAAATGGCGAAAGTGTCCGCAGATTTAAATCCTGTATCAGTTGAGTCGACGTCGAATGACGAAATTCGATGAAACATTGATGCGAGACAGAGAACGTAAGCATGAACGGTTATGTGGGGATGTATGCATACTATGCCTCGCACATTCGGACTGTCAGACGGTTACGCTTAGTCAGGGTCCCATTTTGGAAGATTTGGAACCCCACTCGACTGAGACCACTCACATGCGCTTCCCTCCACTTCGGAAAGTAGTCAGCCACTAAATTGAACCCCGACACGGCGTTGGTCGGCAAGCGTGGCATAAGGTCTTTTTTCTAACTTCGCAACACAACCAGATTTTAACAAAAAAAGAGGTCGAGTGCATTAAAGAGTACTAGACACTGTGTATTTAATTTGGTGGGGGTTGAGCCAGAGGCGAGTGAGAAAATTGATGTGTCTGACTCAGTGATCACATCCAAATGAGTGATCAGGCATAGTACATGCACACATAATTCGTCATTCGCCTCGCCTTGTGACACCCACAATGACACTCCAATTCATTTGTTACAGTACAATTAGTTATGACTTTGCTCCCTTCTCCCTTCTAGTCTCTGTCGTGCTGATTGTTGCTCGTGTAACCCAACTTGGCTCCCCATTACTGCGAATGGAAAGGACCCAGTCATGATTGTGGGGACATTCCGCATTTTTGGTAACGCTTTCCCATTGTCCACCAACGCCGAGCATCCAATACTGATAGGTTTTGGTAAGCGCATCAAAATGAACATATAAATGACCAGTCTTTGATTGGGGAATCACGGGTGGTGACTGAATGTTCGAATCGGACCAAGAGGAGTACCAGATAGTGTAACCGCTCCCAGAACTGGAGCTGAATGGTCGTTGGTACATTTGATAGCCAGCATGAGCACCCCCAGCACTTGCAACGCCAGAGTTAGAACCCAGCAGCTCCATGACAGCCGACGGCTGAGTGACACTGGAGCTGAGACAGACAATACAATAAGAATGCACAGGCAGAACGAATAGCCGCGTATGAGGTGCACGTACCTTCGTGCCTGTGCATGCACTTCTGTGAACTTCGCCATTCCGAGGAGTGCAGGAATGATAGCCTGCTTTGCCTGAGGCGAAATGGCCAAGGAGTCGAGATGAGCACTCAAAACCTGGTCAAGGCCACTACCACTGAAGTTCGTTGTTATCAAGCTGGCCATGGCAGTGGGCAACAACGAGTAGGGATGGGGACGACGTGTGTGGTTGCAGAATGGCTGCGATTGACTGCATTATCAGTGGTGGCACTGTTCGACGCGAATGGACTGACCTGCGTCAGACAACAAAGAGCACAATATGGCAGAAGAAAAAACTCTACCTAAAGCTAGAAGTACCCTGCGTGAGTAGTACAGTTATCAAGAGGCTGGCTAACGAGAAGGTGGTTAAATGTGGACGAATGTCATGACAAGAGCTATCCAACTCACTCCATAGCCTTCGCCAGGTTCGTTAATCTTCCATCTGCCTCCAAATTATATCGTCTCATGGTGAATCTCTGTCGGAGGATAGTCTGCGAAGCGTGAGGTCAGTATTTCTTTTGAAGTAGACAAACAGCAGACTTTTGGAGCCTTAGGAGACATGTCACTACCATCAAGCTGAACTGACAAACAATCGTCATCATCGTCACGACCACTAGATGACATAGTTGATAGCGCAGTGGAAACGTTAATGGTGGAGACACCACCCTCCTGTTGATTTATAAGAGGCACTGTCGTCTGGTAATGGCATTGTCCTCTTTATTTGGAATTTGAATATCTGACTTTGGTGTTGACCTGGTCGACGACAACATCGCTAAGATAGAACGTGGAAAAGACGATTTAATTTGGCTGAGATAGGAAGTCGTAATGTAGTTTTGGGGATGAGTACTGGTACAGTATTGTTTCACGGGATTTCCAGCCAGTAATGACAGAACGCGAGATCGATACGAGAGGAACAGAAGCTAAGCGGGAAGGTGGGAGATGGCAACGAGAAGGGGACCGAGGGGTGCGCAAAATCAAGCAAGTTGGGAAGTAGTGGGGAGGGTTTGAGCAGAAGGATTCTTTGCGAAGATCGCATAATCAATCGCAAAGAAAAGAAGCCTAGAGAAGGATAAAAGGCAGTGAGTGGTTCAGAGTCGCGAAGATGAGAAGAGAGTCGGTCTTGAAGTAGAAGAGAAAAAGGAACAGCACGAGGAGAACGACATCAGGTGTCCTAATCTTTGGACCTGACCTTGAGAAGTCGTTTAATCACATGGGAAAGGGGTGGACGAAAGTAAGAATGGGGGAAATCAACTGATACATTCAACGCACGATTCTGGAGCCTTATATACACGCAAACCGTACCTAAGGCAAACACGAATCGAAACGGCTAAGTCAAAAGTTGTGAGAATAAGGTGTAAGGTGGAGGGAAAGGTAAACGAAGAGTCCGTGGTGGAGAGGAGTCAACAGGTGAAAACACAAGGTGAACGCGAGGAGAAGACGAGTCATCGTGAAAGTAGGGGAGTCGGTGAACGAGGGAGCGAGGCCGAACAACAGCGCCGGAGGGTATCAACGACGCACTATGAGTACAAAGAAATGTCAGAAATAGGTAAGTAAAATCGAGAAATATTGGGGGCGCGCCTGTGCCCGAGACAAAGTGCACGATCCTAAGACGATCCAGCCAGGAAACGAGGCTTGAGAAGCGACGATTCGAAGTCAATCGGCTGAGGGTGAAGATACAATTGACAAGATGAAGTCGAGATGGGGAATGAAAGAGGGGAGAATGGGAGTCTTGAGGCCGTTGGTGCCGCAGTTGGATGTCTTCAAGGCGACGTTAGCCTCGACACCGGCAGGGTGCGGGTGATCGAGGGGCGTCTGTCAATGGCGGAAGGGACAGGAGTACGAGACGAGTGATGACAGATTCGAGGAAAGAGATGGAGAGGAAGAGAGAGGCAAAGTGAGCGAGACTGAGAGATCGAGTTAATAAGACGTGACGAGAGACAAGTGCAGAGTGGCTGAATGGCCGGTTTCGGGTCCAAGAGCCGTGCGGGTGTATAACCAATGTCAGTATATTGTACTGTAAACTTGAATGGACAGACTGATACTCACTTTTGGAAGGTTGTGGCAGCGGCGCCGTCGGCAGTGTCTTGTGAACATGTAGTAGTGCACGCCGGTTTGTAAAAGCAAGTAGCGGCTAGTTGGTAGTGGGGCTACAAGGACTTGGAGTAGTGAGGGATAGAAAGGAGAACACGTACTTTGCCTACGTACAACAGGACAGATGGGAAGTGGGGTGATGACATTGTCGCCGACGTTGCATTCTGGGGGGCATGGGGGGGCTGGTGGCCGGCCGTTGCCACGGTCTTCACATTGAAGGTGCAGATCCAGCGGTCGTCATCGTCTTAGGGGTGTAGGTGCTCGTCTAAAAATGCCCTAAGTCTTGCCAAAGTTCGACAAAATGGCTCTGTATCCCGTCAGTCGAAGGGCACCGTCAATGG